>PNEQ01031316.1:0-67536 GCA_003012365.1 Medauroidea extradentata
CATAACTTTTTACCTTTGATGTTTCGTGTTATTTTTTGTGAGAACTTAATTATTTACAACATAACCAGGCATTAATTACTCAAGTCTGTATATATAAAACAAAATTTCTTCCAAGTGACTGTTGTACAGCAGTAATAGTTTAACTGATATTCATTTATGCAGGTTTATATAGGCCTATTCAAAATTTATGATTTTGCCCAAGTACAAAAAAAATTGTATGGTATTGCACAAGTCACTGGTTTTTGAGGCATTTCTATGTTAATTGTGTTACTTAACGACAGATTTATTAAATTGAATATTTTATTTCATCACTCGCCTTCAGCTACGAACATAATATTTTTATCTGTAGATTTATAGCCTTCCACTGTTTGGCCAGACATCGCAACGCAACAAAAATACTGAATTCTCTCTTACAAAATAAACAATCTATTCAAATTTGGCGCGAAATTCTCTGCTCTCGATCTCACTGCTCTTCTGCTCTTCCTCGGCAGCAAGAGCAGAAAGTTCGTGCTCTTTCTGAGAAAAAGAGCAGTGCTCTCGACGCCCGAACACACTACCAAAAAAACACTTCCGGTGAATCGAACGCCCGAAATGAAAAAGAGCAAGAAAAGAGCAGGAAAATCTCAGAAGTAGTAGAAATCTCAGGGCGCCCGAACAAACCTACTCTTAGGCGTTTTACTTGCCGGAAACAATATGGCGGGGGTCTGTTTTACTCGCAAGGTCAAGCGCCTCCAGGTCAAGTAGGTCATGCTCCCGCTCTCCACCTCGCGAGGTAGAGTTGTGGGGGCAAATCGTCTGCTAGACGTTTTCGGGCCAGTCTGCTACATCGTGGTCTGTTAACGTTCGTAGTGATATGAATGAGAATAACTTATTATTCCAAAAAACAACATTGGAAAATGATGGAAATATTAGAGCCGATGATGAAGGAATGGTGTTATTAACAGCAGAATGTAATTATTTATTTCGTTCATGAAAATTCTTCATTCTCTATTATATTCCCGATAACTTCTGCTAGTTCGGCCATCACAAAAACAAATGCACGCACGCAGTAAAGCGTTTTCCTTCGCCCTTTAAGAGTACAACTCCCTCTGACCTGGGTCAACATTATTCCAACTCCACCAACTCCAGGGAGACGCGAGAGACGCTGAGTCAAGCGCGAGTAAAACAAACCTTATGTGTGTTTAGCTTTATCTGCAATTTCATTGCAAGACTCTTGCAATGGGAGATAGTGGTTTTGGACAGAATTGTGGACGTCCACCATTACAGTACGCTATTGTCTCAGAAAAACGGGATAGATAAAACAAAATCAAAGAAAAACAAACTTAGATAATTTGTAGTCAGAACGTCCCTACATATAAAATATAAAAATTAATATATATACAAATGAAACAAGAACGGAACAGTCAAACTAAATAACTATGAACGGACTTCCAACTAAGGTTCAGTAATATACCACAGTCTCCTTATGGTAAAATTCTGTCATTTAACTGTACAGGAACGTCACAGTGAATGAAATCGGGCAGTTCTCATTTTTGTACAGGATTAGAGGATATGAAATACCCAAAATATGGGAAGCCACGCATCGTGAAATATTTAGCAGACATTATATGATACACTTTCTAGCCAAGCGAATATTAAGCGCTAGTGAAAATGTAGTAAAATAATTATACTTTTCTAAATAGCGAAACATATTTCAAGTCAAATTACGGGTCTGTGGGTGACATTAAGTGGTATTCAGATTTTCGAATTGTAAATATATAATAGCTAACACTTCCTCTATATGAAAATATTAAGGCCATCCTCTTAGTGCATTCAGTTACTTCGCCGAAATAGTTTATGAATATTTCATGCTGCATGCTCAAACAATAGATAGAAAAAAACCATCTTGTGGTAAGTGCATAGAATGTACAGTTTACATTAATATGTGCACAATATGCTCTGACAATAACACAACGTGTCTGGTATGTAGGCACAAAGATAAACTTTCTTTATACCTACCTACGTCATGTTATCAGGAAATTCATCTTGTGTATATCGGAAAACCTAGCAAATGACCGACTCTGTAATTCGACAGTAAATTTCATTTTACATATATTTTCAAAAATGTTAGTGCTTAAAAAGTATAGAAATCTTTTTGAAGTTTATAAACAACGAACCCACCAAATATGTCAACTTCATTAAGTACATTTTGAAAGAAATAAGTTAAATTTTGAATAGTAGTTTGTCATTGAACGACGGAAGTGGCGATTGCTTATTGTTTTATGCTGATATTTGATAACAAAAGTTCGTTAATATATGAAAATAACAGGGAAAGATAATATCCACAATCAACAGACAGGTGTGTTTTAAAATGGAGTATTAGCAGGAAGGTCACAGAAAAAAAAAACCTTTCCAACACACAAATATTTTTTATTGAACTAAATAAATGTAATGCTTGGATTTTTCTCTCAGAAAAAAAATTTAATTTGTTGCCAAATTTACAGTGACGGTCCTAAGATAGTTTAGGTTTACAAGGCTAGATTTTCTGTATGTTTTTAAATAACTGCACCACAGAATGCATTCCCTGAAAACACAGCGTAGTCTTTGTTACAGAAACAGTTGCGTGCAGTTCATTGTAGGCAGGATCTGGTGGTCAAGTAAATTTATTCAATAATGACCCCCCTCCTTTCGAATTATTTAATGATGAGGAAAGGTTTAAAATACTGATTTAGTTACAGGTTAAAACGGTCAACTAAAGTATCGTGATTTTTCGCCAAGTCTTTTAAGGCAATTTGTCAAAACAGAATTTGAAGCTCTATTATTAAGTGCTTGTAGTTCTCTTATTATTCAATTGTTTATAAAGTGTCCAATTGAGTTTGTTCTTGAGTTTTCATCAGGAATCACCTCCCAAGGTTCAAGCGTTAATTTTCCATACAACCTGTATATCGAATGAATTACTTGTATAATGCATCTATCTTATGGTTGATTTTAAGATGTAGAATTTTTTTGAGACATTTTGTAAATGCAGTCGTAAACTTTATGGACATAGTTTACCTTTGTATGTTGTCTATCAGCCTTTGGTTACTGGTGACATTATTCTTCAGCTGAGTGGTCAAGTCAGTAAGAAACGTTTCCACTTCTGCCACAGACACACATCGCGAACCTGGACAAACAGTGTGCTGTAATCAACTTTCTTGAAATGTAATTAAATTTACAAAGTAGGTTGACTGTAGGGTAGGCTAACATAATTACAAAAAACACACAATTTATAAACCACAGAAATAAGTACCGGTATTTTGCATTTCTGGAAAATCGATCAAAGCTTGTCGGAAATTTTGTTTCGAAATTGATTTTATATTAGTTCTAAACGACTCACTGTACAATATACCCAATAATTATATGCATAAAGATTCCTAGGCACAATAAATTTTTGTGGCTGCAAAAATGCTTGCTAGGTGGACTGATTGTGGATAACGGCACCTTTGTAATTATTGGAAAAGGTACCCTTTTACAGAACCAACTTTTATAGGTTTTAGGTTGTTATGGGACTGGAAAACTTTGTTATATGCATTGTGGATGTTGAGGCCAATCCAAAGACCATTTTAACTAACTTAAGTTATTATTTTACGAGACATCGTTTGGTAATCGGCTGCTCATGAACGCTGTATATATAAATGTATTAATATCAGGCATGGTTTTACTTGTGTACTTATTTCGATTCCATTCTTTTTCTTTGAACATCAGATTATTTACAAAGTTTTATTTGATACTAGAAAAATTAATTAATTCACTTGAATAAAAAATAGAACCTTTCTTGTTATTGCTGGCAATAAAATCTATAGTTTATTTTACGATGCCTCTACTTCCTGCAATGTTGATGTGTCAGCTTGACGTAATCCCGCCTGTTTCTTTTGACCTAAACTCAATACAATTACATCGTTTGATGAAAAGTTTGATGCACAACACAATGGTTATATTCACTAAATTAAAATAATTCACTGACTACGAAATTTCGCAACATTATTCCGACTGAAATTTATAATATCATAAATATTTTACCTTGCCCTACATGTCCCATTCCTGCTGTACAGACAATTTCTACAGTTTTATAGTAGCCTTGGTAATGGTAGGTTACAAAGTGGGCAGGGTAGTCACATGCAACACTCTCGGCAAGTACAAAAATACCTGTCCGGGCCGTATTACCTGCCTGGACCTTACTATCCACTGTTACCTCATTTTGTCTGTGTGAAGGGGGTAGATGCAATTGGACAAGCATTCGGGCACCTGGGCCTTCTCGCCCACACCTGCACTAATGTAAACCTCATAACCGTCGGACGGGAGGAGAAAGGAGCCAGCCTAAGGCAGTAACTAAGTTCATGATCTCGTATTTCAATTTTTTAGCTATATTAATATTTTACTCCTGAACCAATTATTAAAAATCTGTTTAGCAGTTTTGTTTAAAATTGTCTTCTCCATGTTTGCTGATTTTCTAGGTAGTTAATGACATGGTTTTAGCTAATTGTGTAATTAAATAAATTCCTGTTAATTGAAGTTTTTATATTAACAATACAATTTCTCCTTTTGAAAAAAGAATAGCTACCACGGCAAATAAAATTTTAAGCAAATCTGCCAAGTAGACTTTTTAATATCCGAAATCGTTATAGCTTAAAAAATAATTATCGCAATAACAGGATAAACAAGAGAGTGTGGCCTTAAGACACAAATATTGAATTATAATAATAGGTAGAATATTAAACATTTTAGAATTCAAGGAAAACATTTAAGGTACTAGTCGAGTGTAACAGAATGTAATACAATCAACATATAATAAATATGGCAATGGTAGAAAATTACTGCCCTCGAGAGGCAGGACCATCTATCAGAATTTGTTTCCTGATTGGCCCAACTGAACCAAAGTTTGTGAGGAAAGTGGCAGGGAGTTTGGCGCCAAAATGGAGCAATGCGAGTAAGTTTAAAATGGCGAGGACAGAAGTTGTTGGGATGCGAGGAACGTCGGACAGGGGTGTTATGCCCAGTATCGTTTCATGCATAGAGATGCATTGAGACAGATAATGTTGGGATGCAAGGAACAATGGACAGGGATGTTACCACCAGGCATCGGTTAAGGCAATGAGACACTGACGTGGCCAAGGATCACGGGAATGACTGGTTGCGTAAAAATTCCTAGGTCAGTGGAAAAACTTTGAGAGTGGGCAACAACTAGTCAGATGGCTCGTACTAACACGACACTCATAATTAAAAAATTAGATGGAAATATTGGTCGTGAGGCTGCGACGAATCCCCGTCCCATGATGGCCTGTTGGTGAAGGTGATAAGGCGAAGGGTGGTGACAGTGTTTTGGTGTTCTGCAGAAGGCAATGTCTCACATGGTTTTAGAACACTCACAATTCCCACGCACATGGGCACTCACCTGGTTGTACACCTTATTAAAATGAGACTAGCGTCACAAATTTTACTATACACATACGATCATGCTGGATGTTGACGGATTTAAGCGTCACCCTAACACTCCCCTGTGAAACAGGGTACATAAGAAATCACAAAAACAGACTTTGGTGGAATAATAAGGTGTTTATTCGATGCACAGAGGTTGAGTATTAATACTGCAGCATAAGCGGGCGCAGGCCTATAGCTGCCTGCTAGCTAACACTGAAACTGTGGCATGTGCTACGCGGTGACAAAAGGAAGTGAAGGTGCTTAAAGTATGGCAGGCAGAGTCTTCCACACGAACAGCGTATCTCGGGGCACAAGAAATAGAAAGGATCTAAGTTTACATTACACTATGGAAAAATACCTGAATGACTGGTGTAAAAGTATGGGTCCCCCGAGATCGCGACACTCCCGACGCGCACGTTCGTTCTGAAGGCCCGCTGGAACAAGACTGAATTCTCCACCGGCTTCCGCTTAGTGCGTGAGCTGACCGGAAGTCGGAGGAGGGAATTCGAATTCCCTAAGTGAGTGATGAAATGGTCAGAATGATAAACATGTGTGTTACAAGGCACTTTTATATAGAACTTAAAATGGTTGCATCCGAGTCCTGCTGAAAATAAAACATATAAAACACTTGTAAAACAATAATTTAATGAAAACTTGCGTATTCGTGCAGAACACGTGAAAGTCTGGAAAATAGGGAAGCACTTTGCCGCCTAGAGTTTTATGTGGGAGTGGCTGTTGCTGTTAGATTGACCACTCTGACACTTTGTGGCACTAGGCTACACTGGTTCACCCCATGGACACGCTGTCATGTAAGTTTGTAAGTATTATAGTTCCACACCTATCTCAGACTGGCGAGGCATAAATGGGCTGACGCCCTACTGACGTCAAACGCCCCTCCCCATTCGTAGCCGCTTTCTGCCGAGCCTAGTCCTGGTAACGGTGTCGGGTCCGGGTTCGTAGCCACAAGGGGTTGTGGTGATCACTGATATCACACCGCCGGCACGCTGCCCCTGGTCGTCCCTGGTTGGCTGGTGGCTCGCCGTCACAGCATGTCCACGCAGGTGGGCGGCAGCAGCGACTGGAACTCCTTCTGGTGCTGCCCTCCTCTGCTGTGTTGAGGAACCATGTTGCAGCATCACGTGGCTCTGCCATCATGCCCACAGGTAGGCCTGCGCGTAGCGACGATGCAATGGCCGCTGTGGGCTGGTCGTTGTACTCCTCTCCTCTCGGGATGGTGATGTGGCGCTTCGTGAAGCCAGGCATCAGCGATGTGGCGGCGGGGGTTTGGAACGGCGGCAACGTCAGCTCCTGTGGTGGCGGCCACGGGGTCGGCTGATGTGCAGGTGTCCTGTTGGTGAGGCTCTCCTCGCCCCAGACTTCTCGTATTTGTCCCTGCACATCCTCGGCAGAGATGCCCTGGCCAGACAGCATGGGAATTTTTTGTGCAGCTGCGAGGACTTGCTGTGTCCTGGCACCATGTATTTGAGCCGTGGGAGAGGTTGTGGTGCGTTTCGTTTCTCCTTCGTGCACCGCCGATGAGTGCGCGTTGCCTCGTTGCGGGGAAGTAGGTGGTAAGCGGCGTGGCTCCTCGTCCTGCTGGGCGTGTGATGCGTGCCTTCTTCCTGCCTCATCCAGGGTAGCTGATGTTTGTGCGCTTAATCAGTGCTGATGCTCTATCGGCTTTCGGGGGCTGGGCATTTGCGAGGTGTTACCCCCAATCCTCTTCCACTGGTGTACAGTACTCAGTCTCCATCTGTTCGTGCCTTTCAGTGTTCGCAGTTGGGCTCCGTGCTCTCAACGTGTGTGCGCCAGGCTTCGGTGCGTGCAGCTGTTTGCCCTACACTCTGTTATGTTCTTTTGCGTCGCTCTATCGCCACGCCCTCGGCGTTTGCGTGCCAGGCTCTAGTGCGGGCAGCGAGGTGCTCAAGTGTGTCGGTCCTTCTCCAGTTGTGTTTTTCCAGGCCCCACTCCTTCGCCAACGAGCCGAAGCTCATCGCGGTGGACTTTCCGCATGCGCCTAGTGCCAGTGCGAACAATGTAGACACTGTTCCCTAGTCTGGTCACAAGCGGTGCGGTCTGCTCCACTTGGCCGCTAAGCCAGCACAGAAGTTCTTGTGGGCAGTTGATTATGGCTGCTCACTCGCATATACCTTGTCGTCGGGGCGCAAGTCGCATGTTTGACAGGTGGTAGTGGGTTTGTACTTGTTCACATAGCGCTCCTGGTTTTCCCATGCCTCACGAAGCATCCTGTGTCGCGGCTGTCAGCGGTCCTCTTCGGGCTCTGTTTCGACCCTCGGGCAACTCAATTCTCCTGGTCGTGCCGAATTCTTCCCTTGAAGTATCTCGGCAGGAGACATGCCCATTGCTTCGTTCGTGCAGGTTCACAAACAGAATAGGGCTGCGGGTAGATGTTGTGGCTAGCTGGTGTGGTCATCGCCTACACGCATGCGCAGTTGTACTTTGAGCACCTGGTTTCTCCTTTCTGTTGGACGTGTGCACGTTCAACTCACAGCATACGCCTCTACCCAGCATGAGAATAAGTCGTTGACCACTATGATGAAACTTTTCCCTTGTGTGCTGCGTGGATAAGGACCCAGTAAATCGAGTGCGACTGTGTCAAATGGTTCAGTTGGCAGTCTTGGTTGTTGCTGTTGCTGGCCATCTGCGCGACAGGCTTTAAAGGTGTTACAGACTCTACACTTGCGCACAAACAGACACGTGTCGCGCACCAGTCCGGGCCAATGGTATTGCCGCGCGATGTTCCTGTGTGTCTGTTCTGCGTCCAGGTGGCCTGCCAGAAGGTCGGTGTGTGCATATTGAATTACGAGCTGTCTGGCGGCATCGAGCATGTAAACCTTCCATTTCTTATTTCGTCCGCCAGGCAAGGTCTCCAATGTACCGTCGACAACTCTGTTATTAGGTACGGCTCGCTGGTGGCATGCCTGCATGTGTTCTTGCGCAAAAACGTCTGTGTCTTGCATGATGTGGACCTGCGCATACAGCTGTTGTGCATTCAGTTGCTCGCCCTGGGTGGTTTGGATACTTAGATGATTGAGTCTAGGCATTTGGTGTTCGTCACTGAAGGTGATGGTGTTGCGGGGCGGCAACATGGTAGTAGCAGAATTGTGGTTACCCTCGGAGGGTTCAATGACATCAATAGACAACAAATCACTAAACTTTTCTTCAATGATGCGGCACTGGTGCGGCTGGTAGTCTCTGGATGGCATGTAGACTGAGTCGTCATGCATGGTTGGGATTCGGTGCACAGGAAAGGAGGTGCGATGCAGTGGGTCGCCTGCGATGAACGCCTCTCTCCGCTCGTCGAGGATGCCCGCACTGCGACCTGATGTTCCCGCGGAACTGTATGGTCGAAGTCGCTGAAATGCACAGGTGGAGTCATTACTGGTTGGTGATATCCGAGGTGGTATACTATTTTGTGTTGCTGTTTTACAAATGGATATGGTTGCGAGAGAGTTCAATGACAGCTCGTTGATCAATTAGCCACTGCACTCTGAGTATTATGTTTTCACGTAAATCTCTCACGACTAGCATGGGCACTGTTAACACTTCATTGCAGATGGCAATGTTTACATGTGTCGCTCCCGCCACGTAACCGGTCACGTCTTGTGTGGCAAGCTGCACTGACTGTTCACAAGTTTGCAATTTGTTGAAACACAAAAATTTTGCCTTGATGAAATTATTTGTGGCCGTGGTATTGATTAGGGCTGCTGTTGGTTTACAATTTACTGTCACTGGTATGCATAGTAGACTGTCATAATTTTGCTGGAGGTGAAAGATTTGGCCGAGATATGGTTGCGATTTATCTGCACTGTTATGGTGATTTTCCCTGTCACTGTTTAGTTTGTCATGGTGATTTTCACTGTCACTTGACTGGTTTTCTGTTGAGTTCCGTCGGTCACTGGGAGTGATATCCGGGGGTCTCCATACCCCGAACGGCCATTTCCCATGTTGTTTACCTTGAAACTGGGACAATCGGAATGCCAGTGGTACTGCTGGCCCAGACAGAACCGACAGGGCCTGTGCAGAGGTGGCCGCAGTGATGGACTGCTGGGTCCTGGGTTTGCTGGCATGGGGTCACCGATGTTGTGCTGGGGTGCACTGACAGCTGCGGTGACGTCTGTCTTCCCAGTCTCCGTCTTGTCAGGTGGTGCCTACGCTCTGTGTGTGTCGCGTCTGTGAGTGGGGCTTGCAGCATGATGGTGTCGGTTGGCCTCTGTCATGTACCGGGCGATTCCGGCAGCGATTGTGATGAAGCTCTCTATATCGTTGTGGATGGCTGGATGGAGTGTGGGGTGGTACTCTAGTCACACCATCTGCAGTACCGCTTCTAGTACGTCGGCTGTGATTTCATCAGGGTAGAACTGTGTGACTAGGTTAACCTTATGTCGAAGGAACGTCTCCAGGTCCTCATGTGGTAATTGGTGTTCGGTGAATATGTTTAGCTGCATCTGAAGTGCTGTAAATGTGTTGGTGTAGTGGGGTGAAAACTTCTCCACAAATTGTACCTGTGTCATATTGTAGTCAGTCACTGTTTTCCACCATGTGTGTGTGTCGCCCTCTAGCTGAGCACCGACAAGGCTTGGCCACTCCTGTTCAGCTACGCTGTAGCATCTCAGACGCTCGACACATGACTCGACATAAGCTCGGAGTTCCTCTGTTCCTCTCCCTGCAAAAGTTGGCAATGTTAGAAATTTTGCAGGCGTCTTGATGTGGTGACTGACAGGTTGCTCCGGGGCAGTCACAGGTACAGTGGTAGTGATCGCCAGGGCTGTCGTGACAACTTTAGCATGTTCTGTGTTACTTGTGGCAACACTTTCATTCGTGCATCACGTCTCACTGGTGAATGGTGAGACACGGGGGTGGTGGTGATACAGTACCTGCACTGGAAAAATCCTCTGTGGAACATGCTCCACTCCTCGGTGGTCATGCACGTGATGTGGCACTGACGCGGACACTCGCTGCACTGAATTTGCTCCTCTTGTGGTAACTCACAGTTCGGAAAGTAACATGTGTTTTGCGGCACGGATTGGTGTGTGTTCTTGGTCAGTTCCCTTGTGAGTCGTATAGCCCGTTCAATGTTGCACTGTCCGCATGTGAATTGTCCCATCTGCAACTGGATTTGCTCTGCTACACACAGTGTTGTTCTAGGTACCGTACAGTCACTAAGGGTACAGGCGGCCAGGTCACGCCCTGGGCCTCTCCACGGTGACTGTCGGGATTTCGTATCGGTCCGATTGGGATGGTGATGAAGCGGTGTTGATGGCATTACTTGCTGTGGGCAGTTACAAACGTTCGTAGGTGGCTCGAACTTCACAAATGTAAAGTCCCCAGTTATGCGGTGGCACTGGTTACGCAAAGCCAGAGTCCATGTATCCATCGCGGTTGGAATCGCATTGCACAGTTGACCGATGCAGTAGTGCGATGCGGCAGCACGCCGTGGGTGCGTGGAGATATTCGCAGTGGTAGCATCCCTCACCACACGCATGTGCCATGGCAGCAGGTGGCTGGTCGGTCGCCCAGTACGCTGTGCTGTCTCCAGGGATGGTATTGCATGGGTGGTGGTTCGTGGTCGACTGCGTGCGTTTCGGGTAGCCTCGGGTTCCTTCAGCTCGGCCCGATGTCGCTCGGGTGGGGTGGCGAAGCTGAGCACGTGTTTGCATTACCTGCTAGTGGGGTGATGGCAATTGCTGTTCCTTTGTCTGCATGGGGGTGGTGCGCAAAATGGCGGCTTCTCACGCTTCTTCTGCTCGCTACCCACGTGCTATACAGTGGTTGCCTTTCTTCCTCTAACATTTGCCGCAGATTCCGTGAAGCCGTTTATCGGTATTCGAAATCGTCTTTAGTTGCGGTGCCAACATGACGTAGCTGGGGATCATAGGAATGACTGGTTGCGTAAAAGATCCTAGGTGAATGGAAAAACTCTGAGAGTGGGCAACAGTTAGTCAGATGGCTCGGACTAACACGAGACTCTTAACTCAAAAATTAGATGGAAGTATTGGTCGTGAGGCCTCGACGAATCTCCATCCCGTGATGGCCTGTCGGTAAAGGTGATAAGGCGAAGGGTGATGACAGTGTTTTAGTGTCTTGCAGAAGGTAATGTCCTGCGTGGTTTCAGAACACTCACAATTCCGAGGCATGTGGGTGCTCACCTGGTTGTGCACCTTATTAGAATGAGACTAGCGTCACAAATGTTACTATACACGTATGATTATGCTGGATGTTGACAGACTTAGGCGTCACCCTTACACTCTCCTGTGAAGTGGGGTACATAAGAAATCACAAAAACAGACTATGGTGGAATAATAGAGTGTTTATTCGACACACAGAGTCTGAGTATGAATACTGCAACTTTAGCAGGCGCAGGACTATAGCCGCCATCTAGCTAACACAGAAACTATGGCATGTGGTACCTACGTGGTGACAAAAGAAAGTGAATGTGCTTAAAGTGTGGCAGGCGGAGTCTTCCACATGAACGGCAAATCTCGGGGGCACAAGAAAAAGGAAGGATTTAATTTACATTACACTATGGAAAAATACCTGGATGACTGGTGCAAAAGTATGGGTCCCCCGAGATCGCGACACCCCCGACGCGCACATCTGTTTTCAAGGCTCGCTGGTAGAAGACTGAATTCTCCACCGGCTTCCGCTCAGTGCCTGAGCTGGCCGGAAGTCGGAGGAGGGAATTCGAAATTCCCTAAGTGAGGGATGAAATGGTCACAATGATACAATGCACTTTTACATAGAATTTGAAATGGTTGCATCCGAGTCCTGCTGAAAATAAAACATATGAAACACTTGTAAAACAATAATTTATGAAATCTTGCGTATTCGTGCGGAGCACGTGAAAGTCTGGAAAATAGGGAAGCTCATGCTAAGAGCTTGCTTATTTGAAAAACACATATGATGTGGCATTTATTTCAATGTTACGTGTCTTTACGTAAATTTACACTTTGCCGCTTAAATTTTTATGTGGGAGTGATTGTTACTGTTAGGTTGGCCACTCTGCTGGCACGTCTCTGCACTTTAGGCTGGAGGCCACACTTTGTGGCACTAGGCTTCACCTCCATGATAGCGCTGTCATGTAAGTTTGTAAGTATTATAGTTTCACACCTACCTTAGACTGGCGAGACAAAGCGGCTGACGCTCTGCTGACATCAACACATTGGGCAGAAGATGCTGGGATACGAAGAACGACAGACAGGGGTGTTACCATCAGGGATCGGTTCAGGCATCAATATACATTGGGACAGAAGATGTCGGGACGCGAGGAATGACAGACATGGGTGTTACCACAAGGCATCGAGATGCATTGAGACAGAAGATATCGGGATGCGAGGAAAGTTGGACAGGTGTGTTACTGCCAGGAATCGGTTCAGGCCTCTAGATGCATTGGGACAGAATGTGTTGGGATACGAGCAACGACTGACAGGGGTGTTAGTACCAGATGTCGGTTTAGGCATCGAGATGCATTGGGATAGAAGATTTTGGGATGCGAGGAATGATGGACAGGGATGTTACCACCAAGTATCGGATCAGGCAATGAGAGACATTGGGATAGAAGATGTTGGGATACAAGGAACGACGGTAAGGGTTTTACCACCAGGGGTCGGTTCAGGCATCTGGATACGTTGGGGCAGAATATGTCGGGATGCGAGTAATGATGGACAGGGGTGTTACCACAAGGAGTCGGTTCAGGCATCGAGATTCATTGAGACAGAAGTTGTTGGGCTGCGAGGAACGATGGACAGGGTCATTACTGTCAGGCATCGATTTAGGCTTCAAGACACATTGGGACAGAAGATGTTGGGACTGGAGGAAAGATGAATATGGTTTTTATCCCCAGGCATCGGTTTAGACATCGAGATGCATTGGGTCAAAAGATGTTGGGATGTAAGGAATACAGGCAGGGTTGTTACTGCCAGGAATGTGTTTGGGCATCGAGATGCATTGGGACAGAATATGTTCGGACACGACGAAAAACAGTCTGGGGTGTTAACTTCAGGCAATAGAATATTTTTGACGCAAGGAATGACAAACAGGAGGTTACTGCTAGGAGTCAGTTCAGGTATTGAGAAGAATCGGGACAGAAGACGCTGGGACATGTGGAACGACAGACAGGGGTGTTACCATCAGTCATCGATCGATTCACGCATCGAGATGCACTGGAACAGAGGATTTTTGACATGAGGAACGACGAACGGGGGTTTACTGCCGGGCGTCTGTTCAGGCATTGATATGCATTGGGACAGAAGATGTTGAGATGCAAGCAACGCTGGACAGGGATGTTACTACTAGCCTTCGTTTCAGGCATCGAGACGCATTGGAACAGAAGATGTTTGGATGCGAACAACTACGGACAGGGGTGTTACTACTAGGCGTCGGTTCAGGCATCGAGACGCGTTGGGACAGATGTTCAAATGCATGAAACAGCAGATGGGAGTTTTACTACCAGGCATCGGTTCAGGTTGTTTTCTGTGTCACATAGGTAGTATGTGATAAAAGGTATTGTTGCATATACAATTATTTTGTTAAAATCGAGATTGCAGCCATGTCTGGTGACTTATGTCTATAGATTCTCTATGACAATGCAAAATCTAGAAGGGATAATATTTTCTGTAGAACATTTTGCTCTGCATAAGAAATAACTAAATTAGCTCCTTCAGAACAAACAATTCTATCTGCATTGATACTTTTGTAGGGACAATCCAAATAGTTATGATAACCAGGTACACACACACACACACACACACACACACACACACATATATATATATATATATATATATATATATATATATATATATATATACACATATACATATATTCTGTCATTGTTTTCATAAAATAATGGTATCTACAGGCATACATTATTCTCAGTGAATTCTCAACTTCTGCAACAAGAGGACCTTTTTTTCTTTCTTAGGATCAACTAGTGCAAAAAACCATAGAAAATGTTCCTAATCCTTGATAGCAGAAAAATTCTAAACATTATTTATCGAGGAGAGGAAGTTTTAATGGTGATTTCTTCACAGGTCGAAGATCTTAATAATTTAAATCATTGCTCACAAAATGGTAATTTAACTTCTTTCTGTTTTCTATTTAAAAAATCTTTTTTTAAAACTTGATTTTAAATTGCTTATAACTCACTTAATAACTGTTTTATGTATAAAGTAATACATTTTCTACTTTATTTTACATAAGAATTCGCCTCCTGAAGTTTCGACCACTAATTCAGAAACATGTTGTATAAATGCCAGTGGGGCAGAAGGTCGCAATAATTTAACATAGTCTACCATCTGAAGCCAACATCATAACGATTTGAATGAGTGACGAATAATCAACGACGAACCACGCCAATAAACTTCCCCGTCTCACTCTCGATCCTGTGTAAATTAATTTCTATAAAGATGGTACAAGAATTGTTGGTTGTTTACTGAGAGTGTATAGTGCAGCACTGGACAGCAGTAGAAACAGTTACTTTTGTCAGGGAAGTATCCTGACTCTCGCCATCCTGATTATTGTTTTACATGGTTTCGGGAAATCGTTGCAGGCGAATACTTAACATGGCCATGGCTGATTCCCTGTCCAGTTTCTGTCCTTGTGAAAAATTGAGTGTAATATCCTATAATGACCTCGCTGTCGAAAATACGTCAAGTGCAACAAAAAAATGGTAGCGAAGTATGTTAACCAATTTTACAAACACGATGTTTGATTAAATATTCTTTTCAAACCTGTTTTCCATTAACTATGTCCACATATGTTTCTGACAAAGCTCAAGGAAGAACATAGTGTACCTAAAAACAATGCCAAAGTTTCCATTCCCTATTAAGTCTTCACCTACGTCCTACCTGACTTGTTTTATGGGGCAGTCATCGAATGGGGAGGGATTTTCGCAGCAAAGAGTTAATTTTCAAGTATAAATCTTGTATTATAAAACTACAACTAGCATAACCTTAAATAATCTGGTAGACGATTATGTTTGCAACATAATATTTTTTCACAATTAATATACACTTTAAATTAATTTTTTGCAACAAAATTAAAATGTTTGCAATGTTAAACAATGGTTTTTATTTTTTCTCTCGTACACGATTATTAAACTTCATGCTATCCATCGAGTCATATCAATCCATGGCTTTCGTTGCGTAAAATGGTTTTCTTTAAATCGCGACCCTTTCTTGCTCAAACCAATGATTGAATTACTGCACTTTCTATCTGACAGTTCAAAATGTTCTAATTATTCGGCAGAAGCCAATGTTCAGTATCTTTAAGAAACTACACATTAGATGCTTTTATTTCCTGGGGTCAAAGTAAACTTATAATTTTTCCAATTGTAGTCCATCGACGTAACACCTAAGCTGAAAGAAAGCCCATTTAGCAACAGTTTTCCTCTTACCAACTAGACGTGGGTGGGTAGGTCCATATATTTAACGGATCTGGATCCAAATCCACATAAACCTCTTCGGATCAGCTTCCTGAATCTGTGTCTTTTGTGCCCATTCGGTCTGGCTGGCTGCTTTCTAGATGGTTTGCGGTCTAGCCCCCACCAACCAAATGTAAATGTGAACCGACAAAAATATATTAACACCCTCAAACTTAATTTAGGCTGAATCTCAACAACTCTCCCTACCTCTTTTCAAAGGCCAGTGTTTTACAGTTAGTCATCTGCATAGAAAAATAAAAGTGGTCATAATAAATCGGACCTCGTGCAACAGTATGGTTACATACAACATCTTAAGTTCTATAAGCTGATGTGTTTTGCAAGATACACGTCACTGCTAGCAAATTTTAAGATAACACAGCATCAAAAACTTTTACAGACAAGACAACGAATATAACATAGACGAAGATAGTAGGCTCACATCAACGACAACAGTTGCAACATTTCAGGAACTGGTACCTGCCTGTCTTCAGGCACACAGACAGGAGGGTTGGCAGAGCCACGCCTTCATGTGAGTTGGATTACAGCCTCCGGATTGTGTCTCCTACACCAGCTCAAGGTTGCTGTCTAGCTTTCAACCTTCGGTTTACAACTTTCCCTCCCCTGCTTTCAAACCCTCCACCTCTCGACAGTACACAAAACTAAATTATCTAAATATGATATTAAAGTAATTATTGTAACAGTAACATTAAACAAACAATCATGAAACAATGTAATATCAACTGACTTTACGACTATTCTAACCTAAATTACTGTATTTAAATTGTACATGATATTTGATCACTAGGGACAGGAAAATTTTGCTAATTCAATGATGTGCATGTTAAAATACGCAGTCCTATGCATACTCAAGCCCTGTCTATTTGTTCCCGTGAGAAGCAGATAATGGACAAATGGGTGGAACTTGCGTACACACAGGATACTGGATTCAAACTTGCAGGTCGTTGAATTCTCGAAATTTTACTGTCCCTAAGGGCTTGAAAGGCCTGCTACAAACTACTTATTGCCATTTATCAATCGATGTTTTAATTATGTACAGACGTCTTAAAATAATGCATTATCTAATACTTTTACTGTGAATACTTGGTTTCTTGATTAGGTTGTGCGTTTGAAACATATAATTTTTGAAATTGAGGATTTGGCTGAAGGCCTTAGTAAGAAAATTTAATTGTGAGATAATGGCAGGTATGTGTTTTGGGAGAATTTTTTTTTTATTTCACGTTTCTTTCACAATATTTTCTCTTAATACCAATAAGTAATATATATATATATATATATATATATATATATGTATGTATTTATGTATGTATGTATGTATAATATATATATATACATTACACAAATTAATAGTAGTTACTACAAACACAGTCAAAGAAGATAAAATAGAAATTATCAATAGCAATATGGTATCAGCACCGGCCAAGAAAAAATTCATAACTTGGAGAAGAATTTAGATATTGGTACAAATATTTGTGGGTGACTTCTGTGAACGTAATCGAACAAGATACATTGTTTAATTAAATAAATGGCTTAGCTTTCTAAAGCCTTTATTCCTGCCAACACCTCAATTGTGTAAAATATTATAATTTTTTTTTACATTGACTTTGAGCCCTCATGAATAAAGTTTGAACATTTTTGTGGTGATGAAATATTTCATCTGTATCTTAGCTAATATTTTTTTTAGATTTCATTTCGAGGTTTGTTCTGGGCTGCTTCGTAGGTGAAATATATAATAGATGCATGCCAATAATGCGTCTTGACGATGTGAAACACGATTTCTTAGCAGATACAACATCTCGAACATTTTAACAGCACAAACTGGCACGACTTTAGGGAGTGCCTGGAGGAGAGATTTAAATTTATTCTCTCTTTAGACAGAATCTATTATGTAGACCATACTGTAAACACCATAACAGAGTGTATTCACAAATTTTACCTGCTTTGGGCCCATTATAAGTTATGTATAACACCAAATTACTACAATATAATAGTGAAGTAAATAATAACATACACACACATGTACAAAAATACTTTGCATGCACAATTCGTATTCCGAAGTGTCAAAGAACAAAATATATACAAATAAAATAAGAGAACTAATTGACGTAGAGTATCACCTCTGGCATTCCCCTCTGTGAGATATTTAGGCTGTGTTACAAATATTTAGCATTAGCGCTCGCGCTCGTTCTCGTACTCACACTCTCACCTACAATTCTTACAAATTCTTTGGGAATGCATACACCCTCGCACTATCTACTGCCAACATTGTAATCGCTGGTATAGTGCATCCAGTGTCTTGCTCTAAACAATTATTATTTGCTGTAGCGGACACTGCATGCAAAATGGAGGAGCAGTAAACAAACAAACAGTACCTAGTACGTGGGGACGGAGTTATGCAACAGACCAACTAACAATGTCAATACAAGTGAGATTTTGGTTCCATCTGTTTTTTTATGGACTGATATAACTCCAAAATAATCAAAAATACCTAACCTGAATTTTGTTGTTATCTATGGGCTTACGTTGTTGTTCGCATATTTTATAAAATCAACTTTAATGGTCAATATATTGGAAACATATATTTGTTGGTTGGTCTGTTGTTGCATAACTCCATCCATGGGATACTCGTAGAGTGTACATAGAGTATGATTTTACAAACACTGGCTACCCGCACTCGCACGCTCATACTCACACACACACACACTTTGCACTATGGAACAACACCATGTGACGTCACTTCCGAGTGAGAGTGCGCGAGTGGAATGTTTGTGTTATTTGGATCACGACAACCGTTGGCAGATAACAAAATCGCTACTAAATAAATACGACACGATTACTTTATTTAGTACACAATATGACGTTGAACATATACCACAGCAGAAAGCTGAAGTACGTACTTCACATTTTAAGCAGGTATGCCAATTCAGTTCTTTACCGAATGACTTGCTCTACAGACTGGCTTTACCACAAAATAAATATGCACAAATACACTATAAACAAATAGTGGACAGCTGGAGCGCTTTGGCGAGAATTCTAATTGTGTTATCACGTCAAACCACCAGAGAACAGCACCCTACATGTAATTGATTTCAGATGTACGCTGCCAACATAAAAAATTTGGAAAAAAATTATCTATGGAGAACATATTTTCGTTGCTTGAAGAAAATAAAAAATAGCAGTACGATAGATACATAAAAATTAAATAAAACTTGTTATAATTACAAAATACAATAATTATACAAAAATTATATAAAAATATGAGTTAGTTTCACCTCATACTGCTAGGTTATTTTTCACAAGATTAGTGTTTGCACAGAGCTGTCTGGTATTAGCCTCTATGGTATTTGAAACGCGCCTACCACAGGCAGGACCTGTATAGGTACATGCAGAGACAGTTAAGTTCATGGTTCACTGCATGAAGTCCAGAAAAATTTCTGGGTTCGTCGTTACACTGGTGGGTATAATGGAGCTCATTGCAAACAGCACACTGAAGGCAATAACTGAGTTGTTACCTCAAGCCTAAATATGACTCAAGAAAGACGAACCATAGTTCGACTCGTGCAATGATTCCACTTATTGACATTCGTGTTGTGAGTATTCATAACAAATTTTTTCCCATAAAGTAAGCCGTTGCTTACCACGTCCACATGTGATTTATGCACACATATATATTTCCGTGCTGTCAAACTTTGTGGATTAATAAAATGAAAAGGATACATGATAGCCTTCAGAAGGGCATAAAACTAGAAATACTAAGTGAAAAACTTATATACTGTACAGTTTGACAACCATTCGTACGTATTCGTGCTGAAAATACCTGTAGCAGATGAAATCACATATTTTCCCATGGAAACAGCTGTACAGGAGATTGCAGACACACTCTTGACAAGCGTAATTCTTACGTGGGACTGTGTGTGAAGTGTGACCACAAATATTGTCTTCATACATCACATAGCCTCACTGCAGGGTAAAGTAGTACATTAAGAGTGGTAAACTAGTGCCTCGATCAAACATATATGTAAGCTAACTACGACTCTATCAATGCCACAATGCATGCACGCCCGATTGTAAGCCCCCTATTGAAGGACTATTTCAATACTACTGAGAAGGGAGAGGGCAGAGTTTCACACAAGGTCGGCTGATAACTTCTTGTTGAGCATGGTCCTTCGTAAAACACACCACACCACCATCACCTTGAAATGTTTGAACTATTCGTCCCAAATGACAGCGCAAAGAAGGTAAATTTGTATCCTTGATCAAAACCTTAATTTCTTCCTCAAAACTGTCCTCCTTCTGTGTCAAAGTCTCTTTGGACTGGAACTGGCGAAGACAGTCCAGGTGCCCCCACTTCCATTCAGATTGCTGGATTTGTTGTAGTAAGGACCAGAAGTTAAGTCTGTTGATAGGAGTCTGAGTCACATCTTCATCAACAATGATCAGAGGAGGGCCCAGAGTCAAAAAGTGGCTGGTGGTAAGAGAAGACAATTTATTACAGTCACTTGACTTAGCACATAGGTGTCGAGAGTTTAAAGTTGCCTCTATCTGGGTCAACACTGAGTAGAGTTCTCACTGGTGAGTAGTTGAGAGTCAATTGTCTTGATGAACGCAGCCTTGGTGGACTTGAACCAGGCTTCCCAAAGTCCCCTAAAGTGAGGCGCAGATGGTGGATTAAAATGCCATGACATCTTAAAGTCAGCAAGTTGATCAACAAAGGTTCGGTTCGAATGGTATCTGACTGGGTCAGAAACGTTTGTGACTCAGTCAGAGAAGTGACGGCTTGCACCAACAAAATTAGTGCCCCCGTCACTACAACAGTGGATACTATATCCTGTCAAACATATGGAAGGCAGCAAGGAAGGCTTCTGTAGAAATATCTTAGGCCAGTCCCAGATGTGCTGCCTTGGTGGAAAATCAAACGAACAGACAGATGTAAGCTTGGAGCACTCGAGGTTTATGTAGTCTAGCAATAGTGATTGATATATGGCCTCCATAGTCAACTCCAGTATGCACGAATAGTTTGGCTTAACGCACTATACTGGAAATAAGGCTAGCCATTGGTAGAGTAAGAGGTTTTAGGTTGAGCTCCGAAGCACTTCATATGGATCAAGTTTCGAGTACAAGGGAACCAAAACTCTTTGAGTAGCAATGGCAGAAGAGTATGTGGCCCAGAATATAGGAATTCTTCATGAACCTGATCAATAAGCAGCTCTGCGAGGCGACAATTTTTCGGAAGAAGAATCGGATGGTTTTCTTCAAATGACAAGTCAGAGTGTTACAGTCTACCCCCAACTCTGAGAAGACTATTTGGAGCGATAAAGGGGGTTCCTGAACAGATGTGGAGCACAGTTTGCTTTCAGCCAATTTGTTTAACTAATCACAAAATGAATCTTGGCGAGTAGATATGACCAGTATCGCTAGGGCTCTTGATAACTCAACTGGAGTAAATGGGTCACTACACCTCCGGGTTTAACTTCAAATCTGTCCAAACATGATGCACTAGGCAATAATTAGTTGCACTTTTTTAAAGCTTGAGTATTTCTTCAGTAAACTACTGAAAGGATAGTCTTCAGCAGGCTCATAGAGCACAACAGTCTTACGTTATTCTTCTTTAGTCTGGTCTGTAGTGAGGGGGAGTGAAGGCTATTTCTTAGAAGTCTCTTGCAACCATAACGGCCATAACCACCATAAGCTGTGGTCAGTCAGTTTTAGAGGAACAGATCTCTGGGGCCACAATCAGCTGGATTTTGAGCAGATGGCAAGTGATTCCATAAGATGACAGAGATGAGAGACTGAATATCGGTCACCCGATTGGCAATGACTATATATTAACAATGAGGAAAGGCAGAAATCCACTGAAGAGTAACAGTTGAATCTGTCCATGCATAGACTTTCTCGACATATAAACAGTCAGCAAGTGTTTGTAATATCTTATGCAATGCTTTGGCCAAAAGGAGTGCTGCAAATAGTTCAAGGTGTGGTAAAAAAACTTTCTTTAAAGGAGCGACTTTGAATTTGCCAAGAAGAATGTGATCAGAAATATCGCAATCTAGATGGACAACAAGCAGGTTCACCACAGAAACATAGCCTCTTTCGGAGCTGTCACAAAAGTCAAGCAGTTGGAGAGAAAATTCCTCTCCACATCCAGGAACAACTCTAGGGATTGTCAAGGTGGCAATAACCGGACGTCCAGCTGGAAACTGCTCCCATGTCTGCACTACACCACGAGAAGGTATTTCGTCCTAATCAGTATTCAACACCCACAGATGTTGTATCAAAATCTTTGCGAAGAACTCAAATGGAGAGAGCTACTAAAGAGAGTCAAAGATACGAACCAGATCCGATAGAATATTCAGTTTGATAGAGGCGGAAGAGAGTGGCTGGACAATACAGAAAGGAATTTAAAGCGAAGCAAAATATAATGTACACCTTTCTGTAGTTTCGGTCCAGTGAGTAACCTATCATTCAAAGATAGTCCACTGCTGTCAGCAACTGAGGCATTGAAGACTACTCGTAACTTGGTAGTTGTACTGTTAGGTTCATGCACATGATGGCGTGGAATGTAATAAGATGCTCTGCCTTAATGAGACTCTGGGACTGAAACTAAATGAAATTACCGATAAAACCCGGAATTTATCCGGTCCAGAGGACCAATATTTGAGCTTTAACAATTCACTTGAACAACATTAACACGACGAGACAACTAAGCTATTTTGACGCCATTTTGAATGCACAAATATGTATACTTATTTATTATTTCCAGGATGCCTTTTTCAGTGGCGTCAACAATATAGAAGAATCAAGGCAGGAAGTTCCTGTATATAAAAGTCAGCCACTATTTGCACAATACATTGGCCTCTACAGCATTTGTACATCATCACACACCAGGTTTTGATTTACAGCACACGTCCAATCACAAATTTAAATGGTGCAAATAAAACACTATGCACCAACTTCAGGTGCCGACTGGCCGTACGGGAAGTCGAGAACACAGTTGAGCAACTCACAATCCACCAAGGCCGTGGTTTCTCCTACATCACTGGTCACAAATAAATGACATCCAGTGCGACCAATGAAAATAGCATAATATTACAGCCTTTAATTCTAGCGATGTAACCTAGAAATTGTGAGAGTCAATCATGGTCCTATAACCACGCTCATGTCTGACCAATTTCGGTAAAGTAGCGATGCCCACTGAAAAAAAAGTTGGTGTAACTAACACACATCTCTTAAAAAGAAACAACATTCTAGTTAACTTGTTGATACTATCTGTATGGTTTTCACAACAATTTGTTCTGTAGCAGCAACAATCGGTTCCATATATAGAACAAGCAAAAAGCATCTTTCATTTACAGAATATGTAGAACACGTTGTTATAGGAAAAATCCAGAGAGTACCGTAAAAAAATTGTGTTGTACATACAACAGTAGTTTTATTTCAATGCATGTGTGTTTCTGTGTGTAAGTTTCCTTCATATTTATGCGAATGGGTTTCATCCCATACATACTTTCGATTTCCGACTCTAAATTATTAGTTAAAAAGACAGAGTTTTCAGTAGCTTAGAGACCCTAAAGATGCAAAGAGCAATGTTCCATAAAACGACGGTTCCAGCAACCAACCGACGCTGTTCCAGCCCGGAAACACGGACAGTCAAACTACTCGCAATATATTGTTTCACGAGAGTAAAACCCTGGGTTTTCTCTCTAAAGTGACGTGCATTTACCAGCTGTCGGAAAGGTGCACTCGTCGGTAGAACAGACTACACAATACAATATATGTACTAACTCCACCGATTAACTCCAGCAGAACATAACTTACGAAAATCTTAGGAAAAAATTGTATAGTATAACTGTCCACTAAACTGTTAAGAAGTAATGGCTCGATTAATCTCCAATTTATTTTTTAATTTATTCTGTTAAAATATAACAATTTACTACAGATCAGGTATATAAAACTCTTGTTTTTCACGTGATGGAGATCTTATAGGCCGAAAATTACAATTGGTTACGTCAATAACTTTTTCATTAGGACAACAGAGGTCTCGTCAATTTTTATGACATTTTTTAAAAACTGTAAACGATTTTTTTAAATGATGTATTGAGCCGCATTTCGAAATATTTTGTTTTGTTATAGCATCCTCAGTTAGACCATTTTAATGAAATTATCGCATGACAATTTATCGGGTATGGTTAATACCCTTTAGTATTAATTAAAGGAAAAGTGTTGTAATTCCGGTGAGGAATAACATGACAGAGTTTATCTGTCCAATTTACTCTCACTATGCAGATGAAGAAGAGTATACGAGCCTCAGGATGGATGTCAGCGGTGTCAGCGGTCCTTACCTGATGGTGATGCTGGCGGTGGAGGTCTGGGGTCACTGGGCGGTCTGTGGTCACCTGGCTGATCACTTGCTGGCAGACCTGACAACATGTCGCTGTACGTGACTGAGAAGTCACTAGCCGCTGCTTCAGGCCCACCGGTGTCAGCTGCAACATTCAACCAAACACATCTGCACGCCGTGTCTGCAAACTCGTCTCTGGCTGGCAGTGTTTTCTTACAGCACTGCCTCTGGCACTTGTGTTGCACAGTGGGCCTCGTTATTACATTCCCCGCTAACGCAAAGTTCACTTCTCGCTAATACAATGTGGTTATCTTTGTTTTTGGAATAAGTTGAGAAATTAAGTATTTTGAAAATGCACCTTTAAAAGTTCCCTTACTCATAAAACAATGTAAAATAATGTTCAGTGATTAAAAGACTTCATTCATTGTGGGTGGCATAAAACTTATTGTTTTAGGGTTAAAGATGGTGAAAATATTGTTAGAAAAAATTGGTTGTTTGTTAACACCTGTTAATGCAAATGCTGTTAATACAAACTGCAAAAATTTAGGCCATTCGGGTTTGTATTAACCGAGTTATGCTGAATTCCGTCGCCTCTATGTTATATAAACTATGAGACGGGAGGATTAGCCACCAAACATCCGGGCACAACCGGACAATAGTCTGGCACTATACCCCGGAGATGATATCCATACCGTAAACTGGGGCAACTTTGGCCCTGAGGGATAACTTTGTCCCACTCAAAATTTTGGTTTTTATATCGTTTAGAGAAGAACACTTCAAATTTTATCTGTCTCGATTAAATGTATTTTTTAAGCACTAAACTTCAATTTTTTGTTTACTAACCAAATTACACCAAAACTAATATTTTGAGTGGGTCAAAGTTACCCAAAAATGGGACAAAGTTGCCCCAGTTTATGGTAAGTGCAGTGTACCAGCCTTCACCGCATCACAGACATTTTGTCCCAGGGACTTAAAAAGAGTTCTTGGACCTTAGATTATTTTTTTTTAAGTTTAAGGCATGGACATGAGGAAGGTATTAAGACAAACATATAACACATCCGTCAAACACTCCATCGTCTCTTGGCGCTGAGTATCAGACTAGCGTGCAGTGTTTTCGTAGTAAGTGTTTACCAATGGACTTCAAGCAAACATTTTGTTGATTTATTTGCGGAAAGTATGTGATAAAAGTCTCTAACATTTTTGTTTTACGATTACTGTTGATATTTTGTCAGTTACAGCAACGTGAAAAAGTAATTTTAACACTTTTGAGGAGCTTAGTAATGATGATTTTAATTAGCGACAGCGCCAGGGTCTCCACATTTACGTGGAAAGCAAGTTATGTGGCCACTTGTCACGAATGGCAGAACAAGACGGGTGGTAACCACAGCTTACGTCAGCCGACGCCGTATGCTGTCAGCCAGGTTTTTTAAGACTATGATGCATTATTTCTACTGCTTTTATAATAAGTAATTTTTAAAATCTTAAATGTGGACATACACAAAAAAACTGTTCCCACAGTTTTGTTACAAACACTATCATAGCTATTTTTATGAAAACCAAATACACAATGACTTTAGTTAATTGCGTTACGAAGTAAATTCTCGTAATTGAACTAACTAACCCAATCTACATAATATTTATCTAGAAAAAATTAGACTATGTAGAAAAACCAATTTTTAACAAAACTATGCAACAGTTTTGCGATTTCTTTCCTCCCTTAGGAATAAAATTATAATTATCATAAAAGCAGTAGAAATGGTGGCTTATAATCTAAACACGGAACACTCCGTGTTTGTAAGGGATTTACGCCTTCATCCCGCGAGATGAGTTGTGTCGATGAGCCATGTTCAAGACGGACATTTGAGCTGGAAGAATAGCTTAGGCACCGCTGGAAAATTACGTGAATACATGACCTGTATGTATTTTGAGAAACACTCCGTAACTCACCCAGGTAGTGTTAATGAGAAACATTATTTATTTAGCAATTCATGTACTTCAAACTATTTGTATACGAATATTTGAACTATCCCAACGCGTTTTACATGTCTTTAAGCTTTGGTTTTTATGGTATAAATCTGTAGCGCTATTAATTTTTATAAAATTTACAAAATAATTTTGAAGTATTTTATTTTAAACATTCTAGAATGTAGGTATACATCTTTTCACAGATGTGGAATTATCTTATAAAGTACAACTGAATTAACGGAAAATGAATGCCGTGTGATCCCCTCCTTAATGATTAAACATTTTATGAGGCAAAATGAAACAAACATAATTCCCATTTCATCATTGATGGTTATTTCCTCCTGCAGCAGTGTGTATGGCAGCAAAATGAATCATACTATTAGGTTTGTGCTCTTCACATAAATTACGTGAGAAATCACTTTGGTTCGAATGCCGTAATTGTCTTCGATGGGAATGAGGATACTTTAACTGATACAAAAGCAGTAGAAAGTCTTCGTCAGTATTCGAAGTACAGTTCAGATTACGTGCACTTTCAGGCCAGCATGGAGGCAACAGTTAACCAAGAAAATAAATTGGCCAACAGAATCAACAAGAACAGATTGATCACGATTCTGAAGACAGCAAACATTTTAGCAAGAACTTTTTGTTACTCATCAAGCTCAGGTGATGCTGATGTTCTGAAATACAAACAGCCATTCAACTGTCATTTGAGAAAACTGCAGTCAACGTTGGAGAAAACATAGATTTCTTGGCATTACTTGTCGATATGACTCCTCCCTAAAAAATAATCTGGTTCATGAAACCAGGAAAAAGTAGGACCGAAGTAAAGATATATTCATAAGAATGTTTGAACAAAAGTTCTGAATGCAAGAAACACATCATGCCATAACAGGATGTGACACGACACCTGTACCCTTCAGTAAGGTGAAAATTATGGCAGTCACATATCCGTCAGCTACAGCCATCGTTAATTACAAAATCGTCCATTAACACGTTAAAGCACGGCAAACAGCATTGTTTACAGTCTATAACTGACCTGTGACGTAGACCAATCAAAAGTCGTTTTACTCCGAGGCTATGTCGTCTGCTATTTTCACCACTTTATTTTGCTTTTCTTACTAAATAACACATTTATATAAAAAATATATTCAAAATCAGCATCCCGTGTGTTAAATATAATATTAAAGTACATTTAATTGAATTCCGTTTTTCATGCAAGGGGCCCATTGAGCATACCAGAGCTTACCTTGTGCGCGCCGCACATCTTCGTCACTCATGACGGCATATCGCTCGATGAGCTGGTCCTGTATGGCGTCGATGACGGCTTGCACATCCCTGTGGTAGCCGCCATCTTTGTTGCGGACCCCGCGTAGGAACTCTAGCGCCCAATGCAGGTCGGCGATACCTGTGTATTACATTGCATTACCCACCCTCATGTCTCTGTGTCTCTTATAGTTTTACATTACATTACCCACCCTCATGTCTCTATCTCTCTCATAGTTTTACATTACATTACCCACCCTCATGTCTCTATCTCTCTCATAGTTTTACATTACATTACCCAACCTCATGTCTCTATCTCTCTCACAGTTTTACATTAGCAGTTGTCACAACATTCCGCTAAATGCAGGTCAGCGATACCTGTGTATTACATTACATTACCCACCCTCATGTCTCTATGTCTCTTATAGTTTTACATTACATTACCCACCCTCATGTCTCTATCTCTCTCATAGTTTTACATTACATTACCCACCCTCATGTCTCTGTCTCTCTCATAATTTTACATTACATTACCCACCCTCATGTCGCTATCTCTCTCATAGTTTTACATTACATTACCCACCCTCATGTCTCTATCTCTCTCATAGTTTTACATTAGCAGTTGTCACAACATTCCCTAAATGCAGGTCGGTGATACCTGTGCATTACATTACATTACCCACCCTCATGTCTCTATCTCTCTCATAGTTTTACATTAGCAGTTGTCACAACATTCCGCTAAATGCAGGTCGGCGATACCTGTGTATTACATTACATTACCCACTCTCATGTGTCTATCTCTCTCATAGTTTTACATTAGCAGTTGTCACAACATTCCGCTATATATTTAGACACGAAGTAATTTCGTGCTGAAAATGCAAATCATTTTAATAGGACGCATAACATTATCCGATGCACTAGCCAATTACTGTTCAATTACCACTTAATTCAATGAAACTTAATAGATATCTTAATTTTCTTAAAATTTAAAATCAGGGCTGCAATTGGCATCAAGATAAGTTTCTTAATTTTTCAGTCATATTTAATATGTCTAATTCCCAAACTTACTGGAAAGCCCTTTACTTTGTGAGATTTTCATTACAATTTTTTTAATGTTCTGTTGATAACACTGGTTGAAATTCAGAACTGAGAGGGTATGGAACTCGAAGGAAAATTTTAATTTTTTGATGGAGTGTTTTGACGCGTGTTTCCATGAAAACGGTTTAAATTCGGTTAATTAATTGAATTCCGTTTGTACATCTTACTAGTTATATTGGAATGTTGAAAGGAACCTTGCATGGCCGTTGTCGTAGATACTTCTCTGCGAGGACTGCTGGCACATTTCATTGAAGGTTTAGTAATTGATGGCATGAGTTTGCTTCTAGGTTGAAAGTTTAACCAATCAGAATGGTTTTAGGACCCTCCTGTGATGACAATTATTTTATGAATTTGATTAGAAAAAGCCGCAAAACTGCATGTGGAAATAATAAAAAGATTTAAAAATATTTAACTTATACACAAATACTAAACAACATAATAATATGCAATTGAATGAAGTATTCATATTATATCTTTAAATGCTGAAATGCTAATGCTACAAAAATGATTTACACTTTCACATTGTCAACACTTTTGAGGTCAGTAAAAACAATGTTTGTACACAGGTTGTTTCCGAAATACTTTTATAAACTTGTGGGGTGGATTTCTTACAAAAAAAAATTCATATGGACAAACGTTCAGAAATCCTTAATTATTGACTTATTAAAGCATGTTTAGCTAAATATGTTGCAAGAAGTGGAAGTAAAATTGATGTTATTAGATAATTTAATTATTTCATGGATACAAGTACGCTGGTACCCTCATTTTTATCCCCTATGGCGGATGTGGGAGGTATTTGACAGGGTGCGTCAGTGTATGAACCGACGTGTGCATGTGCGTGAGGAAGAAGCAACAGAATGTCCTTCCGAACATATACTGTGAGTTTCTGAGTGTATGACAGCTTCGCCTGTGCTTATATTAAATCTCACAGTAAATATATTCTGGACACGAAGACGGTCATCGAAAGTGTTCACTTTATTGCGAAGCACCAACATTGTATTGTATATAATGATGTTTGTTTAAGTAATGGCACTGATAACATGTGGTAGTAAAGTAAGTAAGAGTAAACAGTGAGACAATTACCAGACCGGCCGGCCACGGACTTGGAGCCGATGTTCCAGATGACGCCCAATGAGTGGTCCAGTAGAGCCCAGAAGGGAGGCATGCGTGAGTAGCGCTCTGTCCATCCCTTGCCCTCCAGCTTGTCGGGGAACGTGAATGGGTACATCTTGGGCACGAACCTCCTCCACGCACAAGGGTCTTTCTCATCCTTGCCTTTCTCATCCTTGTCGTCGTCGTCGCTGTCCTTGTCAGGCTCGGGTTGCGGGGGTTTACCAGGTTCTGGAGGGATTGGTGGTTCTGCGGGGCACACTATCTTCACGAACTTCTTCTCCGGTACTACCGGGGCTACCGGCTTTACCGGCGGAATTACGTCCAGGAAGTCCGACTCCGGAAGGACCCATATGTCTATTTTGTCTTTATCTTTGTCTTCATCTTTGTCTTTGACTTTGACTTTGTATTTATCTTTCTCTTTGTCTTTCTCTTTGTCTTTCTCTTTGTCTTTATCTTTGTCTTTATCCTTGCCTTTGCCTTTATCTTTGTCCTTATCTTTGTCTTTATCTTTGTCCTTATCTTTGTCTTTATCTTTGTCTTCCTGCAAGGGAAACAGAATTGTTACAAAGTGCTCTATCTACGGTAGGTTGAGAATGGAAGCGATATTTTGTATTATTGTGCCGCCAATGGAACACTTACAGCAAGTCCTAAACTAAATGATGTAAGTACATTTCAAGTGCAATTATATACATTATTGTAAAGGAGGGAATATTTATATCTACATTCAACTTCAGAGAATGTACAAACTACAAAAACACAGACATACAAAATCCAAAAACTCTAAGGAACAAGGGGCCGCGGTGGCCGAATGGTAAGACCAGATCCGGGTTCGATTCCCGGCGGGGTCGGTCTCCGGTTTTTCGCATGTGAGAATCGTGCCGGACGATGCCCCTGGTGGGTGGGTTTTCTCGAGGATCTCCCGTTTCCCCCGCCCTTTTACTCCCGCACTTCTCCATACTCACCTCATGTCACCCCTCACCAGTGCTAAAGACCTCGATGTTGAGCGCTGACTCTCTCACTCACTCACTCACTCTAAGGAACAATTACAGATCATGTAAGAATCTGAAATCATTTATAATAGATTGTACAAGATAGCATCCTGCCGGAAGCTCTTCTGGATGGACATTTGTACATGGCTTCTTTTTACTGAAAGTCCTGCTAGCAGGATGTGGTTTAATTATTTTCGCTCTATTGTTGCTGTCATTCCACTTCTCGTAGTACTGACATGTTTGTGGCGTGTATTTCTGTAAATATATTTTCTTTCTTTTGTCAGATTGTAAACAATGTAACGAAACGACAAATAGTAAACATTTACATGTATTTTCAAATTAAAAATCCCGCAAATAAATAATTACAAACATTATTTTCGATTAATGAGATGTGTGTACTTGCCATTTTAAAAAGAGAAGCAGTTGTGAAAAAAAGAAACAGAAGACAAATTGGAATTCCATGTTACACATGGTAAGAATAATTTTCACGTTGCCTTTCGGCGCTGCACACTTCTGCAGAAGGACCACACAGTGTGCAATAAAAGCTTGTGGACAAATAACACTCTTTCTCTGCATGTTTTTATGTCACGTTCTGAGAGTTACTGCATGAAGTACATGTATTCCTGGAAGTGCAACCTTACTGTGAGAAGTTGCATGATCTATATAGTATGACGAATGATTTTTTGCAGAAATAATTAAAAAAAGCCAACAATTAGTTTGTTGCAACAACTTCAAAACACATTGCAAACATACTATTCTGCCATATCATTTAAAATGACGTTTATCGCCGAAATTGCTCTTACTACTGTCTATTCGCGTTCAAGTAAGAGCGCGCGAAGCACATACACGTAATAGAAGGTAAGGTCTGTCAATGAAAACACGCAGTGTTCACGTGAACTGGTGGTATCTAGGCGAGTATGAACACACAAAGTCGTGGGAGTGGGAATGTATGAGTGTGAATAAGATAGGTATGTATAACCCCGAGAAATCTTTTTCAACAGCGACATCGTCCAGCACGACACACAATGCATAAATCCGGGCATAAAACCCTATTTCTCAGACAGACGACAATATCATACCCATGTGCTATGAAAGAAATATAAAATAATCGACACTAATGCTGACACACATATTGCAGTTATTCCTGAACGTTAACAATAACACGTGAAACGACAAACAAAACAGAATAAAGAAACTCATTGATTATTTAAACATAAAGGTATACAGGAATTTGAAATGAAATCTTCATATTGCTCCATGCCTGCAGATTTCTCGGTTTGAGGTTCAAATCCTGGTCAGTCGTGTATTTATACACTCTGCTATTGTTTCATACAAATTACGTGTTTGCCTGCTAGCACAATAAAACAATAGTTCCAAGCTTATAGACTATGTTACAAATAAAATACTTCTAGCAAACACGTAATTTAGTATGAAACAATAGCAGAGTGTATAAATTAGTTTTTAAAAAAATACACGACTTACCAGGATTTGAACCCCGAACCGAGAAATCGGCAGGCATGGAGCTAAAACGCTACCACTTTTCTTAACAACTTTTTTTTCAATTTATCTATGTACTTCATTACATAAGAAACTTCATCTGTTGACACCGCAGCTACATTCGTGCTTACCCTAAAAAGTCACACTACACAATTTAACGACAGGAGTGGACCGGTTCACTACTACATTATCCGCAATGCTTCACATCGTCATATTAATGAACGCCACACCACGAAGATGTTCTATTTAGGTTGTAGCTTACATGTTTGTATAAGGCCCACTGTGCTATAATTCGTACAGGTGTATGCCATAGTACTAAGTCAAATATTCCACTGGATCATCTTCCACTGCGTATTGGAGTGTCGTTAACTCCGGCAATAAGATGACATTGGTGAGAAATCATACTGCCACTCATTGCCTCACTCGTGGAAAGAGTTTGAAGCGTATGTCAATAAAGCCATTGTTAGCAACGTAGGCCACTAGAAGGCGCATATTCGCAATCAGCTATTTTGTACACTTCCATATATGCTGTTTCGCTAAACATGACATCACTCAATGCAAGGCTGTATATATTTGCCCATACTAGAGACAGTCATCAGTTGCAACGAGCCCTATCTTCTTTATTTTATACGCCGTCGGTACGTAAAACTCATAGGTAGGACCCGGTAGTTTTTGCGAAAATTTTTTTGCAGCACTTTGTTTCAGTGCCTTACATGCGCACCTGCATCTCTGTTTCGTGGTCAGTGATTGGGTGCCATAACACCCAGAATCTGGAGGTTAACCCTGTACTGTGTACCGATTGGCACAGTCAAATGTTAACAAATCTGCACAAAAACTCTCTGCTAATAATCACGAAGTTGAGCTGCAGGTGTGCATTTAAGACACTGAAACAAAGTGGGGAAAAAATATTTTCGTGAAAACTCCCGGGCCCTACTCGTAGGGGTTCCCATCCTTGCCAGGAGACTTGTTGCGAGGCAAACTCATGAAAATGTCCAATATTTCCGCATCCACCACAGGTATGGTCATTCAGTCAATTTTCTCTTGTCCTAAATGTAGTGTACTGTGCGACAACACCTCTGGAAGTGCATCTGGTCCTGTATGTTCCGGTGTATAGGGATTTGAATAATACTCAGTACATACCTTCGCGATTGTGTGTTGTTTTGTATGGTCGACCCCATGCAGTTCACGTATTTTTGTAATGGTTAGCTGGCCTTGAGATTGCTTCTGTTCACATGTCATGTACAAGCTGCGTGTTTAAACCTCCGCTATTGGTACATCTCTCAGCAGTGATGACTGGGCAGTAAGGTTAGCCTTATGTGTATCAAATATGTATATATATTTTTTCACTGCACAGATCTGGTCAAGTGTGGCCTGATGGTTTGTAGTGGCACGTTGCCAATATATCTAAAGTTTATCGTAGAAATACAATATGGAGGTTCGCTGTACTGATAATTGCTGGCCGTTTCTCAGGAAGAATTTCCTTAAATGTGGTTTGACCTGTTGGTTCCACCACGTGACTGTATTCATGTACCGCTGGCCATGCCCTATGCACACGGGCCATTCTACTTTAAAGCTCTCTATAATGCGATCGTGACCTAACAACTGAGAATTTAGTTTCCAGTATCCGCGGCCCCGCCTCCACTGTTGTGTAAATGAACTGTGGGTGATTATCACAATGTGGTAGTCGCTGATAGTGGGTCGAAATGCCATATGAAGTCATATCATTCTTGTGAACATTTTACACGTAAGGTGCATTTTCGTATTTACTGTGACACGTGTAAGGTGCTGTTTCTCGACACGAATCACATCTAACACTTCCGTGAACTTAATCAAATGGACCATTCCCAGCAACAGTGAATTAAGTGGGTAAGTCACATCTTCATGATCTATAGGGTCTATAATATAAATTAAATCGCCTCCGAGAATTAATCGCTCACCATTGAAGTGCAGGAAGTGAATAATATCCTCAGTATGGAAAGTGTCTCGTTCCCACTTCGGTTGCGATCCTGAAGACACATAAATATTAACAAAACGCACTTCCTGTATTCTACCAACGATCGCGCGACCAGAAGGATGTCTTAACATATAAGACATTTTAAATCCTACTCTCGTGACAAAGGCTGTACCTGAGGAGTGGTCACAAATGTTCGCATATAAGTTGACTTTCCTTGGTAAAGGAATCGCGTCTGGTACATATAAAATATCTATTGCTTTGTGATTCAGGACATGTAAAGTTTCCTCATCTTGACATGGCTCGAAAGTTCGACACATATTCAGAGTAGCCAGGGCGTGGACAATGAGCATTACTTTTTACATTTAACCTTACTGCCGCCAGATGCTTCAACATAAGTGTCTGTCCACCGGATAACATCCTGAGAGTCTGGTCTATTAGTGCGAGGGCTCCACGGCTGGCCGTCACTCGCCAGATTCCTGCTAAACATCATCGCTGGTATGGCTTCCAGAAACACCATAGTCAAAACGAGCTGCCAGGTACGACTTCTCGCTCTACGCCATATTGGTCACCATTATCGTTCTTTGTCATTGTTCGTTCTTCCACCTTGCCAGTAGGATGTGTCAATATCTCCTTGCCACTGCCACGAGAGCCATTCTGGGTTCCCGCATTGTCTGATGCTTGCACCCCATTGACATATGTTCCGAGAGTCCTTTGCTTGAAGGTTTGGGTAAGTAAGATGCTCATGACTTGGCATACCACAATAGTTGCACGTACATGTCTGTCTAAGATATATTACAACTCCGCGAACACTCACCGTCCATAGTTATGTAGGAAGGAATGTCCTTGAGTACCATCCGTTCAAATCAGACACCTCGGACCCCAAAGGTCAACTTGAACACTAAACCCCCTACCATATACTTGTAAAAGAGAATGTAATTTTCTGTTGCCAGGCTCAACCAGGATATTATTAGTTCTCACCAAAACTATGTGGTCACTCGCAGTTTCAATAGTGACGCGAATCTGTTTGCCAGCGTCAGTATCCATGTTCGACAATCTCAAGGTTTCTTGCAATATTCGTTTACATAGACGTTGACAGACCAGCTTCATAGATACGCAATTTTGACGTCCGTCGAATTGAATGGCTTTGATGTTGTCTTCGCTAAGGCGCAGTGTCTTGTCTAGCCACACACGTATTTCCAAGGCCGTCAGTGGTTTTGAGAAGGTCATACGAAGTGTATATATCCTCATGTTGTGGACGAAGTGATTGAAACATGGCTTGTAACATTTCGTTTTCGAGCACATGCTTGTGGCTGGCCCGATCGAACAACCATGCATCAAGGACAGCAGCGCAAAGATCACACCAGGAGTGCTGACTCGAGACTGCCACTAAAACACTCAGCACACAATAAACTGAACCTGATTATTTTGGTTATCATATAATCACCTCTTGAATATTGGAACTTGTGTTTATTACGTTACTATCCGTGATTCAGTATTTGTATGTGCTTGATGTTATTTGCATCGACAGAATGTATCACTCTGCATACAAATTTGTTTCCCACAAAAATTAACATATAGGTACAGCTGGAGCCGCTAGAGCATCGGCCATTTTCACCCGTATCGATCGACAACGCTTCCCTCCAGTGATGCTCGCTAGTATGGTGTAATAGCAATATACCTGACCAGCTTGTATAGCAGCTTGTGTGGCGGCCTTTATAAATGCCTTGTAGATGAACGTCTACAGTAGAAGGTACCATGTAATATTATGGCCTTTAGGGATCAGGTGCAAGTTGGGAGAATGGAAAGTGGACCATGCTGCTAGGCCATGTGGTTGCACTGGTGTTATCGGTTCATTCCCTGACACTCCAGTGTGTGAAAGCGACCCGAAATGGTACAATTCCTTGTTCGGATCCCTTTGCGGTAGCTACAGTTAAATAATCCCAATAATTATACCAAACATTCAAAGTTAATAGAGTGTTGCGGTTTAGGGCATTTTGTATTTGTGTAAGTGTTGCGCTGTCTTGAGTATAGTGTCTCAGTTCTGGCCCAAATTTACAGGCACGGCGTTAATCACTGCAAACCTACAGTTACCATGTTGGAAACACGTGTCTTTGCACCCTCCAACAAACGGAAGGTCATAAGAAATACAGATGGATGGCAAATAGTGTAGCTGGAACCAGTCATTGCACATATGGATGCTACGTTTATAATTCTTGTGTGTGTGCCAGTGCCTTTATCATTGGCGAAACAAAGTTAATACGCGACTTTTGCACAAAAATATATTATCTCGTGTCACAATCAAATTAATTAATTTTTGAGAATTAAAGATCTCAATTCACCCTGAATTACGTACATATACATTGGTTCATTTTGACAGTGCCACACCAGACAGCATGCAAACTTCGGAAAACTTGCGTTTCACTTGAATTATGCTTGCCATAGCAAGCTTGCATACGAGACTTAGGCCTACTTGCAAACCTGAATCAAGCCTGCAGCAAGTATGCATTTCACTTGACTTTGATTTGCCATATCAAGCTTGCTCAAGATAATTTCTGCAAGCCTGAATAAAGCTTACGGTGTGCTTGATTTTCACTTGAATTCGTTTTACCATAGAAAGTTTTATCAAAAGACATGCTGCAAGCCTGAATCAAGCATATGTCAAGCTTGCAAATCATTGAATTTTTACTTTCCGTAACAAGTTTGCTCAGGACACTTGCTTCAAGCCTGAATCTGGCTTGTGGCAAGCTTGCATTTCTCTCTAATTTGCCATGACATAGTTAACTTGCTCACGAGACTTAACTGCAAGATTAAATCAAGCTTGCAATAATATTGTATTTCACTTCAATTTGACTAGTATAGCAAGCTTGCTCTCTTGACATGCTGCAAGAGTTCCTGTTTCCTGTACTAAGATAACATTTCATTTCAACTTGACTTAGCAAACGTGCTTCATGAACTGATCTAGTTTGATTTAACTTCAACCTTGTAAATGAACAAGCACATTACAAAGTTACAACGTTCCATACAGTGGTCAAAAAATATAATTATATGATGTATAATTACAAAATATACTTTACTGGTATTCTCTTAACACCATTGTTTGGAAATCCAGACACCTCAGAATTTAAAAAACAACTCTTACAATTTAATCGCACTGCACTCACGCTTGTGTGTTCACCATGGGCCAAGTTAGCATGTCTGCTTAGAAACTAAAGGGTCACGGGATCGAATCCTACCAAAGGACTAGGAAAGTATGTTTGTAAGTAACATTCTAAGTCGATGGATAATCATTATCAGAGATGAAGTGGGAAAATATGGAGAAAAATAAAATATTGATTTTATAATGCAGACTTGTCAGGTCAAGATTGCAGAAAGGTTTGTTACATTAGGCGTGCTGCAGGCTTGCATGTCAAGCTTGTATCAGTTCAGAGGAGACAAGGGGAAGCTTGATTCAAACTTTCATTGCTGTCTGGGGCTGCCTTTTTGACACTTCCGCTGTGCCGTCATGTAGTTTGTGACATGTAGTTTTCGTGTCATTAGTATTGACTCTTACTTGTATCGACTTGTAGGAAGATAAGAAATATTGTTATCTCTCTATGAATAAATTTTACACTGGCTCACGTTCGAAAAATAAATACGTTTGAGCCTCGAGGTGTCTTATAGTTAAGTCAGTGGAGGCATACATACTTTCGGACCCGGAACAAAAACAAGAAACTGCTTCTGCTTGGACTGGTCTTTATTGGCTGTGGGCGTGTTCGCCATGGCGACAACTCTGAAACAAACAATGTCAGGTCTAGTGTTTCACCTGTGTTGCAGGGGCGTCATTTCAGGTTTTTCCAGGTGGGGGGGGGGGGCAAGATTTTGTTTTCCGGCGACAGTGACCTTGTTGTATCTTTTTTATTAATTAAGCATGTATAAATTAGATACTTTAACAATAAAACTTCAGTTTTATGTGCTTAAGTTAGCATTATTTAAATTAAAAAATACAAAAAATATATTTATACACATAAAATTCTAAATCCAGGAAGGGGGTGGGGCATTTGCCCTTCCCTGTGGCCCCAAATGACGCCCCTGCCGTGTTGTAGACCACGTGCACGTGAGCTCGTACACAACCCCTCCCATCAAACACTCTCACATAACTTAGGCCGGGATTACGATGCCTTCACGTTCACATTACTTTAACTTTCACGTAAGTAGGAAACAGCTTGACAAACGCACTTGAATGGGCCTTAACACGATCGCGCCACTTTATACTTACGTTCACTTTCACGTAACGAAAAGTTAGTCGATGCCTAGCTTTTAAGTGAAAGTGATACGTGGAGTTATACCACGTGATCGCCTGGGCCAATCACAATTTGGAGGAGTTAATGTCTTCTATTGTGTCATGTTATCTTTGACTATTAATTTAAAGGCTCTCTCTCGACGTTTTTCATTGCCCGCTTGCAGATTACGGGAAGTATCGTAATAAAGCACCTCAACTGATTACGTATTACGTACATGTGGGCGTAATTAAGTGGTATGTGATAGGTGAACGTGAAGTCATCGAAATCTCGGCCTTACTTCTTGCAATGATCTGTACACTACTTCATACACACTTTTATTGGTTAAGCCAATGGTCTCTTGATTCTACTTTTTTTTAGTGATAACATTTTTTATGCCTAAACGAGAGCACATAACAAAAATACGTTTGGCAGTTTAGTTTATAATAGTCTGGTCAGTTGAATTTTTTGTCAAAATCGTATAATTTCTTTATAAAAAAAATAGCAATAACAGAAAAAAATCATTTTAAACGAAACTGCCAAACAGATCTTTGATAGCTGCTCTCGTTTAAGCTTAAAAAATAACTATCGCAAAAACAATATAACCAAGAGAGCATGATCTTAATAGCAAATGTCCGATGGCGACCTGAGATGGTAACTACATTCGCAATTGAGAGCGTTTGTGGGAAACGATATACGTGCCAAATAATAAGTTTTTCGGGAAATTATTAAAAAAAAAACTGTCAAAAAGTAATTGTGTATTTCGAATGTGTGTTACACTTATTTACAGGATTGTACGTGTGAAAAGAACTGTTATAGAAACAGTTTAATAATGTTACTTCAGATGACACTTGTATCAATCTCCATGTCAACAGTTATGGAGTTACGCCAAGTGCATTCTACAGATATTATAAGATCCCGCTATAAAACGACCTTCACCGAGCTGGTTAATGGATGACAAGTTTTTTTATATTCAATTTACTATGTCAACAAATACATTGTAATTGGGTTGTCTAAAAAATTTCAGTCCAGAATATAATTAATTAACAATTAAAAAAATAAATTTTTCTTAAACATGTCACTGGTTTGGTTAATAGACAAATTCCATACCAATCGAGAGTATGAAGCCCATAGAGTATGCAAACGTTAGGTTGACAATTTTATTCCCGTCACAAATGTTGGGCAGGCAGGTATAAACAGGTAAATCGATACTAGTAATTTGCACCGGCCTGGTTAATGAATTAAAATTAAATGAAAATAAAGATTGTTTCATTACGAACACGGTGGTATAGGGTTGTCTTCGAAAAATCAGTCCTGAATTCCGGTTGTCGAATTTTAAAAAGTGAAATATTGCAGCGAGTGAATATGTGCGACTGAGAGGTCCCAACGAACCATCACATGCGATAGAAGCATGGAGGTATTAGTCTATGGAGTGGCATCTGCCGCACATTTCAATGGTAATCGTGTGAAGCCGATCTTATTCCGTACAAAATTTCGGGTCCTCAACAAACTAGACCTAAAAATGTTTTGCAAGGCCTTAAAAATTATCGTTTCAAAGAGGCTTTTGTGCTGTTTCTGGCTGATTATTGGGAGAACAACCATTTGGTAACAATAATCCAAAACAAAAAAAAAATTAACTGTCAACCATCAGCGCTACTCTTATCAAGTTCAGGAAAATTCCATAAAAAAACTGAAGAAATTAATTATGAATGTCATCACGAAGAGGCAGATACAAGGGTTATTTTTCATGCTTCTAAAGCGGGACCAGGCTCAAGAATTTTAATTAAAGCCTCTGATACTGATGTTTTAATTATTTTGTTAGGAAATATGCACAAAATTATTGAATCAGGAATTTGGCTTGCCACTTCAGCAACAAAAAAATACTAAAAACCAACCTGTTGATTGCATTAATTGCACCGATTTAGCGTTGAAGTTAGGAATCAAATTATGCCAAACTCTTCCCGCCTTCCATGCGTTTACAGGTTGCGATTACACGGCAGCATTTTATAATAAAGGAAAAGTAAAACCTATTAAGTTATTTTCAAAAAAATGAAAAATATCAAACATTTTTGCATCATTAATAGATGAAGCTGATATTTTCATTGACGAAAAAATGAAGACCGTTCAAGAATTTACTGCTAGTACAGTATGTATGGCATCAAGAACTGCACCAATGTGAATGGTGCGAGATATCGCATTTTTATGAAAAATTACTCTGCTAAAGAAGACAGCGAGCAGTTTTTTAAAAAATTAAAAGGCTTTGACTCCAATTATGTACCACCATGCTGGATATCATTGACTGGAAAAATTTTACGAACTATTTTCGTAAATTATATGTGGCTCAATGCAACTGATCCATTATGCGTAAAACTTCAGCCTGAGAGCTGTGGCTGGTTATTAGATGAATATTTAAAACCAGTAGGATTCATTGGGAATCATACGCCTTTAATGATAGAAGACATTGTCGAAACAACTGAAACAGATCACAGTTATATGTCCGATGACTCGGAACCTGAATAATCTGAAAAAATTGAAAAACTTTTGTATTTATATTTTATTACAATAAAAAGAAGATTTTTATTGTGGTTTTTAATTTGTCTACTAATAAGAAATAAAATTTGCAAGATTAGTATTATGTATGGATTACTGTAACCTTCTTCTGTACTAAAGTATATACTTAAATGTAACATAAATTATGAACACACATATAATTAATTTACAAAAAAAAATTAAATGGATTCCTCTATTTTCATACTGTTTTCTATTTTAATATCAAGCTACTCCAAATTTATGTGCAGCATGTACGAGTCTATCGCTATCCTTTTCATTTCCAAGTACAAATAGCATGCGCACTCTCTTTCTTTCAATGGATGAACTTCACACAACTGCAATGTTGTATCCTCTTCTATCGCATGGAATGGTTCGTTGGGACCTCTCAGTTGCACATATTCACTCGCTGCAATATTTCACTTTTTAAAATTCGTCAACCGGAATTCAGGACTGATTTTTCGCAGACAACCTTATACCACCGGGTTCGTAATGAAATAATCTTTATTTTCATTTAGTTTTAATTCATTTACCAGACCGGTGCAAGTTACTAGTTTCTATTTACCTATTTATACCTGCCTACCCAACATTTGTGACGGGAATAAAATAGTCAACCCAACATTTGCATATTCTATGGGCTTCATACTCTCGAATGGTATGAAATTTGTCTATTAACCAAACCAGTGACATGTAAAAAAAAAAAAAAATAACATTTTTTTAATCGTTAATTAATCATATTCTGGACTGAAATTTTTTAGACACCCCATTTGAAATGTATATGTTGACATATTAAATTGAATATAAAATACTTTTCATCTATTAACCAGCTCGGTGAAGGTCGTATTATGGGGGGAACTTATACTAAGAGGTTTGTTTGAACTGAACAATGTATTATTGTCACTTGTAACACTTCCTAGGGTTTTACAGCAGGATATATGGTTTTTTCAATGAAAAACCTCAAAATAAGATTTTCTGGCCGTTATATAGTTTCCCACAAACATGCCTCAATTATGTATCTATATTATATTTAAATAATTGAATGAAACGACTCAGTTATGTCGACAACATTTTACAAAACGTACAGCCGCGTTTGGGGCGCAACTAGCGCCCTCGCATCCGAAAAAGGTGATCCGGATTTTCGCATTTCGGAATCGTGCCGGACGCTGCAACTGTCCGGCGGGTTTTCTCGGGGATCTCCCATTTTCCCCGACCATTTCATCCCGGCACCTCGACATTCTAGGTTGTCATTCCATGTGATCTTTCATAGCAGTTGCTCGCAGGCGGCCAGTAGTAAGTTTGCTTCCAGGATGTGATAACCTGGCTCTCTGGTACTCTACTTATACCATGTTATTATAACAAACAGTCTGCCTATGTTACAACGTTTAAGAAACCTCTAACATACTTGATCCCTCCGTAAATAATAGGGAAATGCTACATTCATGTTGCGTATTGTAGAAGTTGGCCAAGGAAGAGGTGGTTATGTTTCGCTGGCCTCAAGTTCCTTTTTAAGACAAAGTACATTAATCGTAAGACTATAAGGAAGTCCTTACATTATGCCTTTCTGCCCACTGGACTGCGTCCTAAAACATTACTCCGCGAGTAAACTTTACACTTTGGCTGTACTAAAATCTCTGGAGTATTAATCCTACTCGCTCCGGTGACGTCGCTAAACTCCCAAATAATTGCTTTGAGCGCCTTACAGAAGTACACGACCTTTTACGAAGAGTAACGGAGAGAAAAAAGTTGAAAATTGTGGATTGTCAAGTAGGTTTAAATAAACTCGGAGAAAAAATGACACGAGTAGAAAGCTGCAAACACGGGTAGTAGAAATAGTATTTTTTATTTAGAAATTAATGTTTTGTACTTGTACAGTTCTGTATTTTTATATTCATGTTCACGAGTAGACTCTGGAGAGTATATTATCACTGAAACATAGGTAATTTTTTGAAGTTATGTTTGTGTAATATATTTATTTAAAATGGATAAATGTAATTTGTCAGGATAGAGTTGTGTATTATTCCAAATTTCCTGTAAACTCACCATGTACCTTCTATTTGTACTTTTGACATTCCAAAAACCACTTTTCTCTACATTTGCCCGATTATTACTCTACGGTAACGTTACTCTACTCTCGGAGTAACGTTCTGGATCACAGTAACGGATGCAATGAAGACTTCGAGAATGAGACTGATATTTAGCACAGATGAATTGGTTCGCAGTTTTTTTATTTAGTAATCGCTTATCTATGAAACTAAACGATAAACATTAAATTTTATTTGTCTTAAGTTTGACATAAATACACTCGAATGGATCACATTTTCTGTTTTAAAAATCAGGTTGGTATTTTTCCAGACAGAGTAATCTGAAAAAGCCGATTTTGCCGTTTCGAGGGGAGCAGAAAATATGCTTTAAAGAGGCATATCTTAAACTAAAACAACACAAAAGCCTAGTTTTAAGTGTGTATTGTTTAGCGACATAAATGCTATTCTGCATATTTACGTAAAAAGTTAAGGTGCAGTTTATGTACCAGCGAGGTTGTAACCGCACTAACGCTTATGTACAAGCAAGGTCATAACCACAGCAAAGTTTTATTTTCAGTACAGTGCCGTTTATCTAATAGCGGTGTCATATATACAATAATAGAAGAGTCATAAAAACAGTTCGTGTACCAGAGATGACATAACTACGGTACGTTTGTTAACCAGCGATGCCATAAATACAGAATCGTTTTCGTACCAGTGACGTCATAAATACAGTACCGTTTACGTACCAGAGAGTAAATAACTACAGTACGTTTGTCCACCAGCGTCGTCATAAATACAGTATCATTTATGTACAAGCGATGTCATAAATACAGTTTCATTTACGGGCCAGTGAGGTCACACCTACAGTACCGTTTATTTATTTATTTCGTCTTTCATATTCTTGGCGAAGTTAAGGTTAAATTTCCTTCTCTTACACTTAACCAACGAGTTGTATAGAGTCGAACGAGAGTGCATTGTTTTATCACACTGCCTGCTCGTTTGCTTGTCACATTCTCAAGTAAACATAGGTAACGCAAACAAAGGATATCGACTTACTTCTCAGTGAGACAGGGTTAAAAACTTAGACAGTGATTGGGACTTCAGCCAATGAACACTGCTCGCTCAGCTAGTCACAAAAGCATATGATGTTCGGTTTGTAAATAAAATGCTATATTTTGTTTTTAAGGCCACGCACTCTTGTTTCTCCTTTTTTTAGTGCTATTAATTTATTACGCCTAAACGAGAGCAGATATCAAAAATATGTATAGCAGTTTTATTTAAAATCGCCTTATCTGTGTTGTTTGACTTTTTTAAAGCAGTAAATGCTACGGTTTTAGCTATCTATGTAATTAACGAAATTCTGTATAGTTGACTTTTTTGTCGAAACCGTATAATTGCGAGTTTTGAAATTGTTAATATCTGTTCTCGTTCAAGGTTAAAAAGTAATTATCGCAAAAACAGGGGTTAAGTATCCTTACGCGAAACGAACAATAACTTACTATAAAGTGTAATTTTGTGTGCAAACCTTGCACTTTATTGTAAAGTAAAGAGTTTACTTCAAAGAATGGTAGGTTCTTAAGATGCCGTTATCTACTTGTCACGCTAGCATAATGTGTTATGATATTTGCTTCTCTGCATGGTTTTCAAGTCTGTGACGGGTTCAGTTTGTCTGTGAATCAAAGACTTCCTTGCAAATGTCTTATGTTGGTGAAGGGTGGGAGGGGGGTCACCCAAGAGCAGGGTATCGTACCGCGAAAGAAGACTTCTGATTAGACGGCCGTAGGCTGCTGCTTGCCCTGACAGATAACATGGAATGAAGCCCTCCAGTGGAGAAGTTACGGAATGTGAAACGATATATCACCGAGAAGACCCATTGGTAATGTATCTCCACCATGTTTCCCACTTGCGAAAAGACCGGGACTGAAAAAAGGCCGGGAATCAAACCCGAATCGCCTAGGTGAGAGGTGAGTGTTCTGACATCTCGGCCGTCATGGCACTATTTACTTCCTTATTTTACTTTATCCTAACATGCACGCTATGTGTGGAGTTGAAAACTAAGCTACTTATTAAATGAGCTTCGAATGAAACACCAAACAAATATTTCGCGTTTATAAAGGTCCATTGCACACTAATAATACATATATAATTATTTAAATTATGCTAAATCATGTTACGTGACCATTTAGTAAACTGGAAAAGCCAGTTGGAACATAGTTACGGATCACTGAATAAGCAACCATGTAAACTCAATTACGGCTAGTGTTCCTAGCTTTAGCAACTTTGGTTTTGAATCGAGCATTGTAATAATCTATCCAGTAAATATGTACTTCTTTACTACTTCATACAGGAAAGCGGCAATGTATTACATACTAAACAAATTGTTTCGCGCCTACAGATTTCATTTTTGTTGTTTCTAGGTCATTCTTAACCAAATGAAATTATGGTATGAAAGTTTACTCATTAAAAAAACTACAATCTGATTAGAGGTAAAAAAAAAAAAAAAACGAAACACCAAACAGAATTTGTTGCGAATTTATTTGAGCAGTATTTTTAGTTTTATGAAATGTTGCAAGATGGAACTATGGAAAAACATATTACTCTTTATCAATGGAATAGCCGGGATTTATTTAGTAAGAGGGGAGTTTTACCTTAGAATAATACAATGAACACCGACTACTCCTTTAAAGTAGGGGGAGGGGGGTTCCGGGGGGTATCCCCCAAGAAAATTTGGATTTCAAGGTGCAAAATAGTGCTCTTTTAGCAGTTTTTCGTAACGAAATATTGATTGTACTCGTCAAAATATTTTAAATATTTTAATGTGATTTTTTCCCAAATTTTCGGGTACTGTACATTATTGGGAGGGGAAGAGGGTTATTGGAACCCTCAGAACCCCCGTGGCTACGCCCCTGCCCAACTTGTTAAAAAAACCTGGATTTAATAAATAAGTGAATCATCAAAATATTTTACTTTTCGTAATCTTATAAGAGTATGGGCATTCCTACAATTTTTGAGTGTTTAGAAGGGTCATATTAATAAAATGTAATATTATTTAAACGTTCTAAATAAATCTTGATTTTTATATATGTTTTAAACAAAATTGTCTTATACCGGGGATAATTAAATCAATTCTTAAGTAACTGTATTTTGTAAATCAATGTGGAATAATAATATTATTGGAGAAACTAGTAACAATTGCATTATGACTGTCCACTTAGTACACTCAGTATACATTTTGTCAATTAATTTATAACAGAATCTACGACCTAACTCATAAATTATGAAAACACATTACTTACTACGTAACACACATAAAATTTGTGCTTATGTGTTAAGAATCAGTATGTTTAATTTAGAAAATTGTATTTCATACGGGATTTAAAACCACCTTTAATTTTTTCAGGAAAACCCGTAACAATCTCTAGGGATAACAGTATTAGCCAATGTTAAAGCAATCAATTTGAGATATCAGCAATAAACTGGACGTAGTAGTGACCAACCCATAGTCCACTTGAACTGAAATATTCAAGGTCAAAGCCTACTCTGTGTATCTAAGCCTTGTATAACCCACAATTTCGTATCTTATTGGACATTCTGATTTCGGATTTCCATCGTCTCCCAGCATCGCTCCAGGTGGATGTTGGAATGGTTCCTTAACAAGGCCATGGCTGACATATTTCCCAGTTCCTATCATTGTGTGAAGTAGTTTCTAACCATCTGTCGCTATTGACGAGACGTAAAAGTCAAAAATTAAATTTTAAAATGATAAATTTAGTAACCTATTGGTCAGCAACTCAAGTATGCTATTTGAAGCGACGTACACAAAGAAACGTATGAGAACAGCGCAGTCACTTACCTGAAAACCTGCTACAGATTGGGTGTCGGTTAACACAAAAGTAATTTTGTAACCTACATACCAAAATTAAAAGAAATATGTCAACATTGCAAAGATTACATTACTAACAATGAGATGTTAATGATGTATGATAAAATAATTTTTGTTCACCTTTTTATGTGACCTGCTATAAACAGCTCGTTATTTTTATCTTTAATAAGACGTAGTAGATTCAAAAAACCAATAAAAAAATAAGTGGCTCATTTGGTTTGTGGTTTTCGATCTTCTGTAAAATTATTTTAATTTTGAAACAATATTATATTTGTCTTATTACAAGGATTTTATTTATTTTTTAAACTGTCACGGTTCGCTATGTTGCAGGGTTTAATACCATTAAACGCTGGCTAGGAAGTTATACAGAGCAGAACCTCTTTGCGTTAAACATAGAGAACAGTTACAGAGTAGACTGTGATATAACCATGAACGCGGATATTAAAAATTTCCCTTTTTAAAGAAATATACGTTTTGGTTTGAATGGTATTTAATTATCACTCGTGAATGTAGGGACCTCCTCTACAATAGCTTCAAGGATTTTATCAATTGCACATACATAAATATTACAACAGAAAGTAATAATAAACAACAGAATAAATAACTAAAACAGGCAAGAAACTCTCATCAATATTATTGACTCTCTTTGAGTATAATCTTTTCGTTAGTGAAGCTCCTGTGTATGTTTTTCAACACTGAAATTACCGTCTTAAATAGCAGTGACATATAACTGACTATAAGTAATAGAGTAGAGTGATTTAAGACAGAGTGATATTCGACTTCTGCGCATGTGGCAAATATTGGCCCTATCACGTGATTGTAGGCAGGATGTTGTTATACATGAAATGAAAACGCTCCAGTTGTAAGCTGTCAGTAAAATATCCTTAATATATATCAGATTTGAAACATAATTACAGAATATTTCTGTCCGTTTTCCTTTCACATCTACGTCCTGATCTTCTTTTTCCTTACATTGGTATTCTTCTTCTTCCTGTTCGTAAGCGACACTCGCAGCTGCGTTAGAGCATGTTCTATCCATGGTTCTATCGCAGTCGTACCAGTCGTCGTCTGCGATCTTGCCTCTGATTGGCTAGTCATTTGTATTTCGCAGAATCACTGTTGCAGCACAGAATCTCTGTCGTAGCATTGCATTATTGTGCCCACCAGAGATTATAGAAACGTGCTTTTCTCTAATCTCTTATGTCCACGGCCATGATTGTGCCATATAAGGGCTAGCTTGCCATCGAGAATATGCTAACAGTTTAGTATAGAACATTGTGGCCAACTGCAGAAGAAAATCATTAAGCTGCTGGTTTGCTAATATAAATACTTTTTGCTAGTAACTATGGCAGCTGAGGATTTGATGCCTGTACACATAGATGCACAGAGAGAGATATCGTAGTCGCCGTCACCCCACAGGGAATGTTATAAGAAGTGTGGAACGATTACGAGAAACGGGACAGTTCTCTTCTCGAGGGAATGCCAATCGTGGAGAGCGAACATATCGACGCACGCCGCTGGTTGAAGAGATAATTCTGCAGATGTTTTCAAGATATACCGCCTCTGCACCGCTGGGCATCACGTTGGTACGAGACCTTTGCTCGTACAGGTCATCGTGCGTGACGACGTGCTGTATATAAATGTCACTACAGTCAAGGAGATTGACTTCCTCCGTAGGGTAAGTATCGCTCTCTAGCGGCTCTGCGCACCGCGATTTGCTGGGCCTATAAGCTACGAAGGTGTGCAGCTCGTGAGGGGTGATGTGCTCATGTGGAAGGGAAGGCAGTGACCATCTGCTATAGAGCGCGTCCCATGGGTGGCGGATATAAGAACACCATGCTGCGGTGTTACTGGGGACATTCAAATACCAGCTCGTGGACCAACTAGCCAGCGTTTGCACTGTCAGGGCATCGGTACGGCAGGCTGAGTGGCTCGTAAGAAGATTGGCAAGCGACTGTGGAAGCTGTCTGTCGGCGAAGGTTGGCGGTGGACCGAGGTGCTGAAACAATGCAAAGTGAAACGAACGCACTCTGGAAATTGCAGGCAATGGAGAGCTGCTTGCGTTGGCAACTGGGATGCGTTGGAATTTGGACGTCGAGGTGGCTAAGCCCTTGTCAAGGCTCTGCCTGGCTAGCAGCGGTAGCTTTGTGATGGCGCGTCTAAAACCAGCCCCAAGATTTTGGAGGATGTATAAAATTTGGGGCCCCTTTCCTCCACCCTGAAATGAAAGGTACAGCTGCTGCTAAGACTGAAGAAGGAAGACGGCGACGGCGAAAGACGAGTCAGTCAGCCTGGGGTGGCCTTTGGCCATGGCCTACAAACCGAAAATTTTCTCCTATTGCCGACACTGCAGACTGTGAGCTTGCTTGCGCTCGGGAGTGTGGGCGATGGCCGCTAGGAGCGCTCAGGCTCCTAGCACAAAGATCTCTGAGCAGCGCCCTCTTATCATTGGCAGTAGCCGCCAGCCAATGGAAACTCAATAACCCCTGCTATACATCTTTCCTCGCAAAATCGAAAACAAATTGTTAGCTAAATATCCTACTTTCTCCACGTCCTAACCTTAATTATTGTGGTTTATTCCCTGTCGCACAGCTTTTCCCAGTACTCTACTCTATTTGTACTGGTTTTTCTGTGCTCTTATCTTATTCTTACTCTCTTCGGGGGTGAGTGCATGACCACAAACACAACTATGCCTCCAGACAACCCTGCACAGCCCACGAGGCCCGCGACTTCCTAATACCTTGCATGCTACCTAAGGCGTATAAGGCTTTGCCTTCAGACGCACTCAATCCCGCCTCGCGTATTAATTAGCTACTAATGCATGCCGGAGTACACATATACTGAGACGTAGCGGGACATGGGTGCTCGCCAGATTAAAATAAAATCGGGATCGACTTTGCTGTCTACAGAACTTCTACCGGATGCTAACATCACTGCAAGAAGACCTGGATATCGTGGTTCACATCCCGGTGAGGGACAAAGCTAACTGTACCTAAGTAGATGTACTTAACTGGCACAACACTCACCACTGGCATCACAGCAGTCCGCACGTCAGTCGTGTTAGTGGTCGTCAAGACCGATGGAACATGAGCGTGTGGTGCGGTATCCTGGGCAGCCGGTTGATAGGCTCGCATCTGTTATCAGACTGATACACATGAAGAGGATATGCAGTGTTTCTTCGTGAGGTACTACCGGAGCTTCTAGAGAGGGTTACACTAGCTCTGCTATGCGTTATGTGGTACCAACATGATGGAGCACCAGCTCAATAGTGCAGCTACTCGCTGGGGATTGGATCGCATCTGTCCACAATAGTGGATTGGAAGAGGAGGACCTGTATCCTGGCCATCAAGGCCACCGGATATCAATACCTAGGACATTCACTTGCTGGGTTTTCTTAACGAGTTAGTGTACTGTGGACCTGTGGGAAGCGTCGAGGAATGTATTGCCAGACTGAATGTTGCTGTGGTGCGTGTAGTCTTTGAATATATACAGTCAAAGGTGTAACCAACAATCACATGCGCGCGGTACATGTGGCGGATGTGCGTCGTGTGCGTACTTGTATTGACACAAACGACAAACAATCTAAACATGGGTTGCTTAAAAGCCTGAGATACTACTTCCTACTTCCTCGTCATGTGTGTTCCTACATCTCAGTAATATGGCTGTACATCGATAGGTCCACGGTGGAAAATCACAAGTATATACGTGCTACACGAGTTGCCTACCATTCGGCATTGTCGTAATGCTTGTGTCTGAGCGTGTTCGGACAAGTATTCCTTTTTTGTTCCTTATGCCATTCCTGTTCTTTATTCCCTACAGACGGGTCGTCATGCATCTGAATTGAATCTGGAAAGTCAAGGTTCCATTTGTATTGGTTGTTGAATTATTGTCACTTAACATGTTCATTAACATAACTTTCACGATAGTATTACGCCCATACTTTTAACAATAGAGACGTGGTCTGTAATCATTACTCTTGACTTAGGGCTGGCTACCTGTACCCGCGAGCTTTTCCGCTATTTACATTCCACCCTGTATAATTATTTTCTGTAAAATTATATAACCTATACTTCGGTTATGATAATTCATACTTCCGTAACGTTAGTTAAACTGTGCAAATATTTTTGTGTACTTTTGCAAGGAGATTCCTCGGAAACCCAGTTGACAAAGAAACTCCCTGTAAAGCTACAATGGTTTTTATTTTATATAGATACACTGTACATGTTTGTAAAGTTGTAAGATAAATATTTGTATCTCTGGCTACTTCCAATAAGGAAAAATGAAAATTTTCTATCATGACAAAGAACTTATTAAACCTCTTTTCAACAAATAGTTTTTCGAGTTTTTGAGTAAATCACTTCGAGCACACTTGCACACAAATACCGCGCACTTTACCCCGGACATCTTCAACTTACGTGTTATCTGATAGTATTGTACATGCATATATTTAATGTACATTTCAACACATAACGTTCTTCATTTTGAACCACACAAATATTTACTTTACACGAGGAAAAGGCATTTCAGAGGATGTAACTTAAGTTTAACTATGTCATTTCCGACAATCCCATTATTTTTGTACAGAATAAATAAGAAGTAACAGTAGCAGTTTGACATGGTTTTTATTCTACTAGTTTTCTCTTTGGACTGTAATGGTGTCGGTGCTCGTGTATATTAGGTTATACTGAAGTATCAGTCAGGAATTAGACACATAAGTGACGTCATATTTACCATCTATTCACGTATAATTGAGAGGAGATACAAATATCAGTATTTCATTAAATATGCGTGATTGTTTAAACTTATGTCTCTTGATTACATATGTTTTTGCTTATATTCCTGTATACTGTACGTGGGGTGGAATCTTTTATCGGTAGAGTTGTAGCAGCAATTTTAGTTGAGGTTCACAGCCGCCAGGGTGTATTGGTGTAGAATTTATAATTTTTGCTCTTTGTAAAGTAAATAACATCATGGCTAATTTTTGTGGTTAGGTTTGCAAACATGTCAATATTGCTTTAACCGGTTGTATTAAATGTTTGTTTAGCAAATTACGTACAAACATGAATAATGATGAAGAAGAGACCTTGTTGTGTGTCCAGATGCACTGATAAAAGTTTCTGTCCGCCATCGTTTTCCAGTTGCTAATGAAAACGTATTTTACGAATTGATTAAAAGGATAAATAATCCGGTACTTGAAAATGCTCAGAAGAAAGAACTGTACGACACGTATCTCGTTTGTGACCGACACTTGAATCAACACTGCAAAAATTAAAATTTTTTTGTATGTATTTGTTACACGAAAGTATCAACAGTATGTAGACACGTGTATTATACTATTGATAAATACATGTAAAACTGCAATGATAAAGTGGTTTCGTGCTAGTTGGATGTTTAATTTCACCTATTTCCCATTCCACATATTTATTTAACCTTTAATGCTATTAACATATGTAAATGTGTGTGTGCGCATGTATATATTCATATTTATATATGCACGTATATATATTTTTATGTACATGTATGAGTGTATTTATGAGTAAATATATATGAGTATATATACATAAATGTATATATATATATATATATATGTAAGAGTATATATACATACATATATATATAACAAAAAAACGGCCAGCTTTAGTACCAGTAACGGAGTTACTAGAGTAATTAAATTTGAAATTCCCGCCTAATGTTATTTCAAATCGCCTGCCTTAAGGGCGCGGTCACCTCAGTTTTCAACGTATTTGTTTATTTTTATATTTGTACCAATTTTTTTTTCTTATTTTATACATACATTGTGATAAAATTTTCCTCTTAGGAAATTTTTGTATCCCTCATAGTTTTTGCATAATGAGTCGTAAACGTAAAAATTTGGACTTTACGGTTTTAAGTACGCCACTAAAACCAACTGACATACCAAACTGAAAAAATCGACACTATATAACAATGTTGTAGGCTATGATTTGACATGTATAAAAACAAATATATATATATATATATATTGTATTTATAAAAAATTATTGATGTTTTATTAAATTTTTCATTTCAAAATACAGCATTTTTATTAAATACAAAAGTATTTTATTTTTGTTTTTTTATATTTCAAATCATAGCCTACAACATTGTTATACACTGTGAATTTTGTCGGTTTATAATGTCAGTTAGTTTTAGCGGCGTACTTAAAACCGTAAAGTGCAAATTTCGCCGTTTACGATTCATTACGCAAAAACTATGAGAGATACAAAAGTTTCCTAAGAGGAAGATTAAGTCACAATTTATGTCTAAAATAAGAAAAAAATATCTGGTACAAATATAAGAATAAATAAAGACGTTGAAAACTGAGGTGAACCGCGCCCTTAAGGCTAGTTAAGGTTCACACCCACTAGGTGCGCTCCTAACTTAGTTACAATTGTCAACATGGAAGATACCCTTCTATAACTTCCTCTGTAATCTATGTCTGTATACTTCCCCGAAGGCTGTACAATAACAACGATCAGGAAGCTTCTTTTAAGTCGCTTCTTAGAGTTAGTTACCCTCCGATATTGTGCCTCAAATCGTTACTTTTACCATTTAAAAATACTCAATTAATATAGAAACTAATTGCAGTGTCCCGTTATTTATATTCCTGTACGCATGGAGAGCTGGCACGATAACAACAACGAGTCAGCTTCCTCTGTCGCTTCTGTTAGCAATATTTATTCTGTGATTTTGGTATGTTACACAGTTTTCGTAAATTTTTTTTACACAGGAAATCCTTGCAACATTACAAAGAATTTATTTTACAAGGAAATATTTAATATAATTAGTTCGTAAACCTAGAAATAAAAGTTTTGTGATTTTTGCAAATATATTTTTGGATTCGCTGCCTATATTCGAGTTGCTGAGGGGCTGGCAAATGTAGTTACTGCAAGGATGCTAGCTTGCAAGAACACTTCAGTAGGGACCGCGCTGGTTATTTATAAGATATCAGGTTATTTTTCCCTACTGTACTCGCTCCCGACTATACCAACTGGCAATGTTAGCTTATCTTTCCTTAAGCCAGTGGTTTTTCTAGAGGTGCTTCGTTCCCCCATCCTTGCATTCCGTCCTTGCCCATTACCTACCTCATGTATCCTCACCAGCGTTTAGATGTTGGAATCACAGCAGCGCGACAGACACCACACGATGGGAGCGACGCAAATAAAATTACTTGCCAGGAAATCAGCGATAAGGCTTAAGTGATATTAATGCGACAAGCTGACAAAATATATATTGATTTGGTTTCTAAATGTCAGGGAAACAGGAAAGTTCGTGGTACTGCACCTACGTTTTATACGACAGATTTTTATCCTACTTACCAAAGATCAATTAGGCTTATGCGATCGCCTTTGTGTGTGCGTGTGTGTTTTTCTTTCTTTCTCTCTCTCTCCCCTCCCTCTCTCTCTCTCTCTTTTCTCTATCTATATGTCCTCTTAAAAACGTTTGAACCACCAGTGGACCGAGATTCTTTAATCTTCGTACACACATAGGGCCTAGTACTAAGTAACTTGACTTGACTTTCAAAATGTTCGTTTATACCTTGTTAATTTGTTCAAAATACCAACCATTTTAACATATCTCGGTCAAGTTAGATATCTAAGAACCGTATTTTGTAATGTTATCAATCGCGGCACATACGCAAGAACCTCGTAAAATGAATTGATTTTGATGCTTTTCATTCATGCAGTGCAGACAGTTTAAAAATGCCGCCCAATTTTTAAAAATTTTTAGCATAGTATGACCTATTCAGGAAATACATTTCAGAATTTATTTAAACTTACTACTTACATACCACACACTACGCTGACGTTAATTTTGTGTATTTCAATCATACTATGTTCATGTTAAAAAATGGCGGCCATTTTTAGCATAGTATAACATATCTGTAGAAATATTTTTTTAGAATTACATATATCAAACTTGGTGCACATGAACAACATATAAATCTGACATTACATTTGTGCATTTCAATCATACTACGGTCATGTTTTCAAAATGGCGACCATTTTCATATTTTTAGCATAGTATTACATGGGTATCTTAGGAAAAATATTTCAGAAATTCTTCAAACTTGGTATACATATACTAAATACAAAACTGACTTGAATTATGTGAATTTCGTTCATCATGTGTGCAATTTTTGTATTTCATATTTTTAGCATAGCATGACATATCTGAGGAAATACATTTCCTAATTTCATTAAACGTTGTACACATTTACCACATATAAAACGGACTTTATTTTTTGTGTACTACAATCATACTATAGTCATATTTCAGAATGGCGGCCATTTTGATGTTTTTAGCATAGTATGATATATCTGAGGAATTATTATTTAGAATTTCATAAAACATGGTACACATATTCTACAGGATGTCCACAATGTCTTTTTACCCCCCGTATGTAGTTTATGCATATTGTTATGGTATTATGATGTTATGGCAGCTTGTGTTGTAACATAACCTCAAGTATCCAGTGGATCCGTTTGGGCTCCTTCATTGTAATAGCAGATAAATTTTTGCACCAAGTTCTGTGAGACATCTTCCGAAGCATTTGCGGGCTGATACGAGCAAAAGCAAGTCTCACTGCTTCTTTGAGTTCATCTGTGGTTTCGTAGCGCTGTTGTGCAACACACTCCTTTATGAAGCCCCAAAGGCTATTATCACACGTCGAGAGATCTGGGCTTCGAGATGGCCATTCAAGTGAAGCAGGCAGCACTGCTGAACCTCGACCAATCCAACGATTCCGAAAGACCTCGGCAAGGTATTCCCTAACAGAGATGGTATGATGGGCTGGCACTCCATTCTCTTGGAATCACATATAATTCAGAATACCAAGTTCCTCCAATTGTGGCACAAACCAGGTTCGCAGCATGTCCAGGTAAGTTGTCTGGTTCACTGTTCCATCAAAGAAATATGGTCCAAACAAATGTCGATTGTTCATTGCAGCCCATATCATGATATATGGAGGATTATGTTCCAATTCCTCGACATAATGTGGATATTCCTTGGACCAGAACACAACATTCCGTGATCGACAGCTCCGATAGATGACACACTCATCACTGAATATGACCTTTCCACGTTTTGGGATTGTGTAGAAAGTCTGAAGAAGCAACGCTCATGTATCCCGTCTGTGGGCTAAATCATTGTCTGATAACTCCTGAACGAACATGGGGCGATATGCGTGAAGATGCAGGTCGTTCTTCGTGTGTTTATGCAGTGCCGATCGCGGTGTTCCAAGCTCCGCTGATCGTTTGCGGAGTGACTTCTTTGGTGATCTCATAACTGATTCCTCGACTGCCTGACATTGTTGCACTCTGATCGAAGGTCTTCCAGTTCGTGATTTATCTTTGATGTTGCTCGTTTCAAAGAGTTTGTGTTTCCAACGCAGAAGGGCTTGTTTTGTTGGCGCCTCTTTTTGGAATCGTTGTTGGAAATCGGCACACACTTCACGAAGTGTCTTCCCAGTATGAGGACGTTCGTAAACCCAAGCACTCACAACAATCCTCTGTTCCAGGGTGTATTCGCTGGTATCACACACGGTTCACATTCCTTGTCGGCAACACAACCCAATACATGCCATAAATCCACTGGATACTTAAGGTTATGTTACAACACAAGATACCATAACAATATGTATAAACTACATACTGACATTGTGGACAGCCTGTACTTATGAAGGTGACATTACTTTTGTGTATTTCTATAATACTTTCTTTATGTATTCAAAATTCCAGTATACTACGTAGTATATGTGTATTTATTTTAATACAATTCGAAAAAAAATCTTAGATTAATATATAAATATGACTGCCATTTTGAAAATAGGAATAATGAGTAACGAAAAACACAATCAAAGCTCAAGTCAACTCGCCAAGGTGTAACAAGACGATGTGTAACAAGACGATTAAAAGTCGGAACAAAACTTTCTCAAATAAATTCAAACTAAAATAAATGGCCGCATTTATGATAATATAAACACAGAATGAACAAAATATACAAAACTCAAGCCAGATTACTAATTAGTTTATGTGTACTAACTTTGATAAAATTCAGAATAAAATTTCCTGAGATATGTTTTATACAAAAAAAAAAAAAGACAGGAAAACGGTTGTCGTTTTAAAAATTTAAACACAGGATGAACGAAATACTAAAAATCAAGCCAACTATGTATGTAGTGTACGTGTCCCAAGTTTGATGAAATTCTTAAAAACAGTACCGAAAATATGTAATGCTTTATTAAAAATATAAAAATGGCAGCTATTTTGAAAATATGAACACAGTATCAACTAAATACGAAACAGTAATGTCTGCTTCGTATACATTAATAGTGTATTAACTTTGATGAATTTCTAAAAAATATTTCCTAACATAGGATGCGAAAAATATTCAAATAGCCGCCATTTTTAAAATATGAACACAGGATGAATGAAATACAGAAATGTCAAGTCCGCTTTGTACGCAGAGTATGTGTATCAGGTTGGATAAAATTCTGAAGAATATTTCCAAAGATAGGTAATACTAAGCTGAAAACATAGAAATACCCGCTATTTTGAAACTATGAAAACAAAATAAACCAAAAACTCAAAAGTCAAGTCACTTTTGTATGTTGTATTTGTGTACTAACTTTGATGAAATTCTAAAGTATGGTTCCCTTGATATCCATTGTGATCGAAAAATTCTAAAATTGCAGCATTTTGAAAGTATCGACAGGGTGTAAACGAAATATATATATATATATATATATATATATATATATATATATATACGTTAACTCAAGTTTCTAAGTATTATATGTGTACAAAGTCTGATAAAATTCGGTAGACTGATTCAAAAGTTTTAGGGAGACACACACACATGGACACATACACCCACAGACATACATTCACACCCAGGCACAGACACACATACACATGTACATACACACATAGACAGGAAGTTGATCTCATAAGCTTACTTTTTCCTTCGAAATGTAGTCTAGAGGCACGTATAAGCCAAGGAGTATAATTGACGCACACAATATCTTCGCTTCTCACACAAACATTTTATGATTTCTTTTACCACCACAGTATGGCCCACGAGACTATACTGTGTCATTTATACCTCTCGGCCACAAAATTATTTCTTTACATTTCAAATACCAAAATATGCACTAAACTCATATTTCATGAAATTGTTTTTCGTACCCCTTATCTTCTAAGCGCCTCATATGAATAGAATTCAGAGAATAGGGAGTTTACTTACGGTTTTATCAAAGTCAAGTAAAATACTTTTTCTTCTGCTGTTATTGTAGTCATATCTGTAACCATAATCGAATGAACTTCCGAAAATATGTTAAGACGTGATATGTATCCCGTCATGCTTTGCTATTCGACATTCATTCCTAAAGATAATTACTAATACGAGTAAATATATCAAGAACACAATTTACAGGTGCCAGCTTCTCATTTGCCTGAAGTTCTTATACAATAAGTTTGAAATCCAGCCTACTTTCTGTAGGTAAGATAGGCTTATGTGGTCAGCATCATTTGTGCATGTAATAATTTCATTTTGTGTCTCGTTTTGTTTACTTCAACTTAAAATAAGTCTTTGTACAATATGCCATACGTGTTTGGTGCATTTAGCAATGCTTGTTAATAGTATCATCCCCGATACAATTTAAAAATTAGCTATCAACATTTGTTTGCCATTAAATGGTCGTGACAAGCTACACAGAGCATAAGAAAAAAAATGGGCTTATTCCAAAACTACTGCTCCTGCTAATATGGTGACTATTAACAAACAGCTTTCAAAATTTCTTCATGTCTTAATAACATGACTGTGTTTACTGTTTTAGTTTTTTTATGTGGATTATAAGATAAGTAAAATGGCTAAAGTTGCTTTTAATAAGTTTCGCCAATAATTTATTTATACTGCTAATTCAAAGCAGGATTTAGACAGGTAATTTACTTTAAGCTTTATTATATGGCCATAAAAGTAAAGGTTCGTCAGTATTTAAAGTCATAGTCAAGTGAATTGTTGACAGACAGACTGATGCAAGTTGCGTGCCTTGTGCTTGAGAGTTGACAAGGCAAGTGTTCAGTGAGAATTGTCATGTTGCAAACGTGCAAACAAGCAGTAGTTAGAAGGGTGTTTTAAATAATGCCACATATTGCAGCGCTTAGTAATTATACCAGATGAGCAAATGCGGATGTAGACCTAAGCTGCATTTTTCAAAGGTGGTTTGGGAAGAAATTTGTTTCCTGTACCATTAACAGCAATTTGGAATAAAATGTTCCGACCTGTATTTGACGTTTTCGTTTGCTGACAAATAAAAACGAGAACAAAACAATAATTTAATTATTAAATTTACAGAATCTTACATTTTTGAAAAATATATATCAAATAGTTCTCAGTCGGATGATACCTTAAAATTTACTGAGGTTGCCCAGTGATGAAGATCGTGGGGTATTGTCATACCCATGTTGCGAGAAAAGTATCTAAGAGTATTTAAGCATAACAAAAACAATTATTTTTTCATTGGAATAGTTCCAAATAAAAATACAAGAACATAACATATTTCAAAGAAGGTTTATTCAAGTGAATAAGAATATAAGAATTAAAGTAAATTTAAAAGAGGATATGAAGTTGGGCGCCAAAACGCACAGAAGCAGGAAATGGCTGACACTCAGGCGGCCATGAAGAATGAGGAGTGACCAGCAGGGAGGCAACCATGAAGATGTGGGCGTGGCGAGCAGGGTGGCGGTCAACATGCAGGGTAAGGAGCTTGTGGAAAGCATGGTGATTGCGGTGGGGGGATGGGCGGTGGAGGGGGAGGTGCAGGGGGCACAGCGGATGCAGCCGCCACCTTCTTGGCGACATCCATGATACGAGCGATGTTGTAGGGAATGAGTCCGTGGTCGTCCTTGATGTTCTTGAGGAAGGCAAGCGTGCAGGCGATGTTTTCGTCGATTGGGCCGCAGCAGCAGGCGGAGAGGCACATGACGGTGCTGATGACAATAGCCAGTATGCTGTTCACATCAACAGAGGCACGCAGGTCCTCGTAGCCCAGGTCGTCTTCAAGGCAATGCAAGTTGACGTTGCGGTGAGGAGTGCGGCAGGGGCAGTTGTGAAGTTCGCAGCAGTCGGCACTTTCCTTCGGCGTGGTCGTCGTGCTGACCCTGAGTGGCGACAATGTCGGCACTCGTCGTGGGTTCAGCCTCGACCTGAGTGTGTTGCCCGGTGTGAACTGTAGCGCTTGGGCCGCCCTGTTCCGCCTCTGTTGTCCCGACATTCTCGCCACACCTCTATGCAATTCCTGTCGGTCACACACTCTACTATCAATTGTGATAATATATGCGTGTTGCACAATACATTTGGGCCGTATTCCCTTTTTTTACTGTCAGAACCGAGATGACTGGCCAGTAAAGCTGTTTTTAGAAACGTCAAATTGTCAGTATAGTCTATCAGAAAAACCCAAATGGTAGAGCTTTACAGAAGTATTTACCAGTAGCTAACAATATTACACATTCTATGGGCTGTTTAGATAATCTTTGACGCTGCATGAAAGGTTTCTGTTTGTGATGTTATTTGTACCCTAAAACATTTATGCAAGTTGTGACCAAGGGCGCCAATCTTTTATATAGTAAGGGGGGCCAAGATCATAATATATATTTCTGTCAACAGGAACGGATATATCCTGTGTATAAATTTGTAGCCACTGGCATATTTCGTCACATGAAACCACTTTGATTGCGACACCTATCAAAATAGTTTGCTATGTGTTTTATTAAAAAACAAAACTAAACACATTTTGGAACACAGATGTTCCACGATGTGTTTAGGGGAAGGGGGAATGCCGTCCCCACCCAGCCTCCCAAGAAATTATTTTTTTTTGTTTTGTTTTGCAGTTACCTGATGACTAGTGAATATTGTGAAATAAATAACCTCTAGTTTCTTTATTCAGGCAGGGCATTACTTTTAATATCACTTCTTTCTTAGCTTGCTTGTGTCATTCCACATTACACATGTTTTATTTAAGGGGGATGGAGCGCCAAAGCTGTGAATTTTCACAATTTTCGACATAACGTCTTCCCCTCGCTTATTATCTAAAATCAAGGTTCGACAATCCGGAAATGATACTTTTGTACAACTTACTACACTGTCACAAACTGACTTATTTTTTGAGCTGGGATGGCAGATAGAAAAAAAGAGACGTTTTTTCTATCTGCCATCAGTACTCCAAAAGTAATAAAGACTGCGACCATGTAATAAAGTAAGAATGTGTACAACGGTGTAATCTACGGATTGACGAGCCTTGATTTTCGATAACAAGCGAGGGGAAAACGTTATGTCGAAAATTGTGAAAATTCACTGCTTTGGCGCTCCATCCTCCTTAAGAATGATTATGTTGCGATTCTCTTTATATCATAATGCGGGAGGGCTGAACTTTTAGTTTACAGTCTTTCGTGAGACTTAATGCAGTGTTTATAATCTACTGACATTATGTTAGCACTATTCACAAATTAGACCTACACCTACCTCAGTGAACACTGTACTGGTAAATCATATCTATGGTAGTTAAATTAATTGCATAGTTCTATGCAAGTGAAAACAACATAAGCACTCAAATAAGTAAATAACACATTACTTCTTAATTGCGACTTGCTGACCAGCAAAAGCTACACGTGTATTAGGCAATGCACTCAAATGTCATGTCACATAAGTTACAAAATTTACGCGAATTAATAATAATTACTTGAATTAAATCCAGTGCACACATAAAACATGCACATAATTTTTCTCAAATGACGTCACTCGTCGTACATTTCAGACACGACGTTTTCCGTTTGCGGCATAAATTACATAAAAGTGAAAATGTCGAACAAATAAAAGGTTCCAAATATCACGTTGATATATCTCACTTGCATTATAAAAATGCAACTTTCAATAAATAATGCGCTTAATTATTCACGAATACTGCCATTCAACAAAAATTAACACTAGTATCCACAACGCAATGCAATAAATCCACGACAATAATTGACATTTGTTTTCACTACACTTCATGACACAACTATGACATATATGCTTGTAAATATAATTTTTTGACGATTTTCCTTTGAATCTTATAAATGTGAAACTTAACTTCCTGCATCCTCATAAGCACGAGAAAGATACGACATTTGAGGTTACGACAAACCTAACACACTCCATTACTTTTGGTGTAAGACATTTACCTCACAAACACAAAATTAAAAAAAAAAAAAAAAAAAAAAAAAAAAAAAAAAAAAAAAAAAAAAAAAAAAAAAAAAAAAAAAAAAAAAAAAAAAAAAAAAAAAAAAAAAAAAAAAAAAAAAAAAAAAAAAAAAAAAAAAAAAAATTCCAAACGCCTATCGTATTATAATTTAATGTCGTTTAAAACATTGCTGTTAAAAACATAATTGGTACCCTAAATAGCAAGGTTACTTGTTCACAAATGATGCTCGCCGACTCGTCTGCTATGAATATTTTCGTCACCCATAATGCCTTGCGTCGTATTTGCTCGTTTGTTTATGCTAAAACTGTCTTACCTCCAGCAAGCTAGTAATCTCAGCAGGAAGTGACGTCAAATATAGCCTCTAACCCAGGCGTCAAATCCTTGCTCGCCAGTTACTGGCCAGCTGTGTCAGTAAATAAAGGGTTCAGTGCTGTCGGTAATAAAGGCAATACGTCCTTGATTATTCATTTGGCACGCTTGGCAGTAAATGTTTTTTTTTGGGGGGGGGGAGGTTCCTGGGGTGTTCCCTGGGAAAATTTCTCTTTTAAGATGCAAAACGGAGTCAAATGAATGAGTTTTCATGTGTAAACTTCGAATATACTACTGGTAAGGACGTCAAAAATTTTATTAGGTAACAATTTAATAATTTTCTTGGTGGGACATATACCTCCCACCCCTCCGTCCGCTGCCAGGTATGCCAATTGCTGGTATGGTGATTTATCAATCAATGATCATGTGTCGTCTAAAGTGTCGGCGGTCAATTAATATAGTAGATTTTCCTTATTACAGATCAGATGTATCCTTGCCGGAGGCAAGAGTTGTGAAAACTACTCTTAGAACATGAAGCGTAACTGTATAGCTAGGCCAATCGTATGAGGTATTCAATTTCCTACGCCAACGGTTACCACATGCAAGTTTCTTACTTATGCGTGATGGAAAAAGGAAAAAAATGGTGTGGTAGTATTATGAAAGAACTTCCTGTGGTCTAGGGATTAATGGATATGGTTTGTGTTTTGTATCTCTTATTTAAAATTTCTTTAACTCATATTGCCAAAAGCTATTTTTTCTTTAATGCAAATAGGCATAATATGTGTTCACCTATTTTATTAATGTATGTCTAGTCAAGGCCCATGTCACTACCCCATAAAAACCTTCGCCTTAGTACTGTCACACTATTTACTGCCTCACAACAACAAACGACGTTTCTAAACTACGGTAACATCATAACACCACATATAAAGAACGGCTGTCTTATTTTACTATGATTCTCAGTTTCTCTTTAATTTGTTAACGTGTGATACGGTTCAGTTTCTGATTATTTTTAGCTGTTCATTGACTCTGACTGAGGAATGCAAATAAACGACAAGAAACAAACGAATACAGTTTGAGAGGTGAAGCATATAAAACCATAGTTTAAAACGAAAGACTATGTTTCATATGGTCTGAATTTGCTAAGTGAATCGTGACAACTAAGCTAAGGCAACAGCAACAAAACACCTGAATTTTATTTGCAGCCGACTTAATTATCTACATATTCAGGAGCTCATACAAAATAGCATAAAACTAATATCACTATTATTTACCAAGTTCTTACCTTTTTTAATTGTTTATAAGCAGTAACACTTAACGGTAAGCATTATTTAAATTAAGAAGTTATTTATGTTAATTTATAATAGTTTGTGTTGCATAGAGTATAATGGTATACGTTACAGTGGTTCAAATGTAATGAAATAGTAGGAGTTGACTACACAAAAACCTTGTAAAATAATATGAATTATTTAAATACGTTTACAGTTCAAGGGTCAAATTCATCGCGGTTACTTTGGTATACTTGATGAATTGTGTCAGTAGGACTGCAGATTTTAATGTGTGTGTGGGATTGCTGCGTTCGCCTGGCCTAATTTACAATGCCACAAACACATTATACAGAATATTTATATTCCTGTAAACATTCACAAAAAAAAAGTTCCTTTGCTTTTGGTTGCATAAATATACCTACGCCTGTAGTTTCTCGTGTCTAATAAGTCCTCATCACTATCCAAGCGCTCGTACATTCTATCTATGAACTACTCACCTTCTGAACACAACTGATGTGAAAATCAGGATTTCGTTGGTTGTACCTCCACCGGCACCACTTGTGAATTTTGATAGTATCAGCCGATGATTCTGTTACCACGAAGCGTCTTACATTGTTGAAACACTCCAGATAAAAACACTTTATACATTGTTGCCTTGCGACCCTGTGCTTTTGTGTCCTAACTTACGTTATATTGTAGATTGAAATCATGTTACATAAAAAAATATAATTCCTTTTTTATCCTTCACAACACAATTAACTCAGAAAGCGTGTGGGCCCTTGAAGAGGATGCTTATTTTTAACAGAAATTATTAAATTTCGTATCACAACTACGATGTCAGAAGAATAACTGATGAAAACACTTTATATTTAATTACACTTATAGGCCATATTTCTAATATCTTCAGCTTTCGCGATAATATATTTTTATTACTAAACGAGGACAGATATCCCAAAACAGTAGCATAGTTTTGTTAAAAATTGTTTTGACTGTGTAGTCTATTATATATATATATATATATATATATATATATATATATGTGTGTGTGTGTGTGTGTGTGTATAATATCCATGATATATAAACAAGAATAATAAATGGTCTTCAACTTGCAAAGAACTGATTTATTAAATATATGACAATTACGACATAACATGGCGCTGCGGACAAAGAACAATTAAGGGTGAGTTTTGAAAGCATATGATTTAGAATAAATTATAAAATGGAAAACCTAAAATCAACACAACCAATGTGCTTGGAAGGAGATCTTGCTGCTAACTGGAAAAGATGGAAGAAGCAATTTAATATTTACTTAATTGCTTCTGGTGGTACAACTAAAGAGGAAGACATAAAGATTGCCACTTTATTACATGTACTCGGTGAAGAAGTTCAAGATTTATACTTTACAGTAGACGTGCCGGAAGCAGATTCAAAAAAATATGATAAGGTATTGACACACTTAGATTCATACTTTTTACCTAAGACAAACCAAAGTGTTGAACGTCATAAATTTAATAATCGCGTACAAGAAGAATGTGAAACTTTCGATTCCTTTGTGATGGCACTTCGTAAACTAAGCACTAATTGTGGTTTTGAGGCTATCCGAGATGACTTGATTAAAGACAGAATTGTGTGTGGGGTCAGGGACACTAGAATAAAGGACAGGCTACTTCGTGAGTCTGAATTAATCCTCACAAAAGCTGTACAAATTTATAAGGCAGCTGAACAGACCCAAGTAATGATGAAGGAGTTCGACGAGAAGAGGACAGTACATGCAGTTAGACAGAAAGGCTACAAACGTGAGTCAGAAGATGAGTCTACACATTCATACCAGCAGCACAGAGGTTCTACAGAGTCGGGTAGGAAGTACAGCAATGAATATCGGCGACCGGAGTATCACAGGAGCTATGCAGGTGGAGATTGGAAAGATCATTCCTTTAAGAGAGACTATTTTCAAAGGAATTACTCCAAAGAAGGTAGATCTCTGCATGATAGAACGACAGTGCAAACATGCAACAGATGTGGTCGTAATCGCTCTCATTTACAATGCCCCGCATCTAATGCTATTTGTTATAGTTGCAATAAACAAGGACATTTTTCACAAGTGTGTAGAACAAATTCTAAAAAAGAAACTAATGCAATAAATGTTCTTACAAATACAGCAAATGAGATGATATTGGGTTGCATAACATCTATTATACCTGTAGCTGATAGTAAAAAAATTATCCATTCTACAGTAAATGTTGACGTACCGCCATATACTCCGTCTGTAGTAGGTGTAGAATCAGATTGTAAAGGTATTATAAGCATGGTAAATGGTAAATCACCAGGTGTGCAAAACATGACAAATGAAACTGAATGGTTCTACAATTTGAAAATAACAGAATCAAATAGTTTTGTAAACTTTAAGGTTGATACAGGGGCTCAAGTTAACATTATACCAGAGAGTACATTTTGCAAATTAAAACTGAACACTAAAGAATTGTTGAAATCGGATGTACGACTGAAAACATATACTGGTTCTGATATTCCTGTTATAGGCAAATGTTTTTTGAATTGTAAAAAAAAATTTGGGCAGTCACACGTCATAGAGTTCCAAGTTACTAGGGTAAAACAGTCTCCACCCATATTGGGGATAGGTGCTATACAACAACTAGGAATTTTACAGAGAGTAGAAATCATTGAATCTCAAATATTCAGTCATTATGGCAAAGTATTTGAAGGGTTAGGTGACAATGAAGTTGCACCATACACATTTGTGCTAAAACCGGAATCTGCAGCACCGGTAGCCACCTTTCAAAGGATACCATTTGCCTTGCATGATAAGTTAAGGAATGAAATTGAAAGAATGTTGAAACTAAAAGTGGTAGTAAAACTAACTGAACCTACTGACTGGTTAAACCCCATAGTTATAGTAAGAAAACCAAATGGAGAAATTCGGATGTGTCTAGATCCACAGCCTTTAAATGCAGCAATACTAAGAGAACACTATAAATTACCTACTCTGGAAGAACTTACCGTAAAAATGAATGGAGCACAATATTTTAGCACGTTGGATGCAAACAAGGGCTTCTGGCAAATAAGATTGTCCGATGAAAGTTCCAAATTAACAACTTTTTACACTGCATCTCCGGACGTTTGAGATTTACAAGGTTGCCCTATGGACTGTCATGTGCACCTGAAGTGTTTCACAGGATTTTCAGCACACTATTTAATGATATAGAAGGAGTGGAGATTTATATGGATGATATCATTATTTATGGGACTGACAAATCTGAACATGATAAGAGGTTAGAGAGAGTTCTGCAAAGGGCAGTAGAACAAGGGGTGACATTTAATAAAAGTAAATGTAGGTTTGGACTTACAGAAATTAAATATATTGGACACAATTTGAGCAAAGATGGTCTCAAAGTAGATAAGGATAAGGTAAAGGCAATCCAAGAGCTTGCAGAACCTACAAATGTGAAGGAGTTGCAACGGTTTTTAGGTATGATCAATTACCTGGGTAAATTTGTATGTACCGAGTCTGTCAGAGCACACAGCTGTCCTGAGGGAGTTGTCTAAGCAAGGCACAGTTTGGCGTTGGGGAGAACAACATGGAAAGGCATTTCAAAATTTAAAAAAATTGGTAACATCTACACCTGTATTACAATATTTTGATTCCAGTGAGTCAGTCATAATATCAGTAGATGCATCACAGAAAGGTTTAGGGGCGGTTCTGCTGCAAGAAAAGGGGCCAGTAGCATACGCATCTAAATTATTAAATCAGACACAACAAAAATATGCACAGATTGAAAAGGAATTATTGGCAGTTGTATATGGTTGCGAACGTTTTCACCAGTATATTTATGGACGTAAAGTTATAGTAGAGACCGACC
>PNEQ01031317.1:0-11245 GCA_003012365.1 Medauroidea extradentata
ATTTATTATTCACACACATTGTACAGTGGATATCCTACAAATGTTTATCTTGGATGTGGATATCTGGTAGAATATCTATTTCACATCCATAGAACATTCTTCTTATATATCCATATCTTGGATATCAGGCGGACATCTGGAGGTGTATAGGATATCCATTTGATATTGATTAGACATTTTGGATATCCTACAGATATACATAATGTCCACGTGTGGATATCTAATGGATGTATTTTAGACTATTTGTGCTGTGTGGGTACCCAACCTTTAACCTAAAAACACTTTCACGACCGTGAGCAAGATGTAAATAGTGTGGCCATGTCTTACTACTAATGGCCAGAAATATAACACAAACTGTGCGATTTTAATGGTTTCGGAAAGGTACCTACAATGTTGCCAAACCTACATCAAATCTATTAAAGAATGATACAAAAATGGTTAACAGAATACTATTGAAAGACAGTCACACATGACTATCTGTATCGCTTACACTATCAAGAGTCAGTAACGGATGACTGATGTTACCGAGGAGACGTTACAGAATAAGGCCCCAGGTCATTCCATTGAGGCACACGGGCTTTAGGGCCGTAGTTATAAACGTCCTCCGAAGGCTTGCTGGCAAGCCCTTAGCCTTTATTCGAACAGCAGTTCGCTGGCGGTCTTCCACCCTTCCTACACTATAGTTGTCTGCCGATGGATCGCCAGGCGATTCCCGGCTGAAAGGGAGTTGGATGGTTCTCCTTCATAAAATTTGGCAACACAGCCTCATTTTTAGCAGCGAACATAGACTCGAGTGCTCAAAGACCACTGTTATGAACACACATTATAGACCTCTTTCAGAGAGCGGCGGATAGCCGGCGAACAACCATTCGCCACCAAGTTTCCACTTTTTGGGAGATTGCAGGTGAATGACGGCCAGACCTCATTCGGCGAATCACCAGCTGTTCTGTAGAGACCAGTTATGAAAATTGGCGAGGAATTTTAACGAATTCATGTGGCACATGGATGGAGTTGTCAACTATTATGAATAAATAGACGACCAATGACATGCGCGACTACACAAAATATATATTAGGGACATGGAAGATCCCTTTTCAACTGCACTTCATCTCTGTGCGATACATCGCAAGCATTACATTCTGCAGTGATTTTCTTCCACATTTCCTTTTGTTGTAGTTAGACACGGAGTCTATTTTCTTATTTGTAGTTATGTTTTTGTATTTTTTATCAGGTCAAAAAAATGGCTTTTTCTTTAGGAGAGTATCGCACTGTCGAATTTTTTTATCTTCCATAGTCAAACTTTTCCGCGGCTTCCTTCAATCACTTCGAATATGTCACATGTGCCCCACTACAAAGAGAACAAAATTGTTTACAGGCAAGGAAAACAAAATCGAAACTATATTATTTTTAAAGTTAGGTGTGTTCATAACAGTGGTCTTTGAGTACTTGAGTCTATGTTCGCTGCTAAAAATAAGGCTGTGTTGCCAAATTTTATGAAGGAGAACCATCCAACTCCCATTCAGCCGGCGATCTCCTGGCGATCCATCGGCAGATAACTATAGTGTAGGAAGGGTGGAAGATCGCCAGCGAACTGCTGCGCGAATAAAGGCTAAGGGCTTGCCAGCAAGCCTTCGGAGGACGTTTATAATTACGGCCCTAAGTCCTTTAACTCTACTGCTCCAAAACTGACTATGTCCTAGGTCACCATTTGGTTTCAAAACTATCCAAGTCCAATAGCAATTATAATGTTTGGGTATGGTATGGTTTCAAAACTCACTAAGTTCAGCACATTACCAGTTCGTTTCAACAGTGAATTTTATAGCTCTTTCTTTAATGTGTGTAATAATTGGCTACCATGTTTTTGCTAGCAAACACAAACAGTTGCTGATCATTATTTTTCTCGAAAGCTGATTATAGCAACAAACATTGCTTTTCGTGCTGGTTGCAATGGAGAGTGATGAATTGGAGACAAATATTCAAGCATCCAATGAAAAAATAAAGCCAACAGGTTCGTGTCATGCAAGGAAAAAATGGAAGACCATTGGAAAAAGGCTATCGACAAACGCAAAAGGTACGTATGTTTAAGGTAGCTACTTTGTTTCCAAGTAGTAACCGCTGTACGACAAGCCCTAATAAATTGTTTGTTATTGTTTGTTTTAGACATTCATCTAGTGGATTTCCTAGTCTTCCAACACGTTGTCACATGAGCAAAGGGTCAACTCGAGGTTTCAATTGCTGCAAACTGACGATGCAAGGTATTCGTAGATTTCACCAGGGATTCTACCAGAGCACCAACAAAGTATAGCAAGGCCACTTCATTTTGAGACACACAACAGGTAAGGTGCCACATAGGCAACCCCCCCACCCCCCGGAAACCATGTAAACAGTCCTCGCGAGACATGGCAGTTGACATTCCATCGTTTCGTGCCGGAAAGGGAAGTGCGTTAGTTAAAGTGTGTCAAACAACTTTTCTAGGAACTTTGAATGTTTCAAAGTATAGAGTTCAACATCTGTGTAGAATGCAGCTCACTACAGGGCAGTCTCTAAAGGAACGGCGAGGGGGTGACCGCCCCTCCCACAAATCTGCTGAGAAATTATTGTCAGTTCAAAAGTATATTGAATCATTACAGCCGATTGAATCTCACTATTGTCGATATAACAGCCAAAGACAGTATCTCAGAAGCGAGCTTAGTATAAAATTACTTTGTGATACATACAACGATCTTCAAGAAGATGAAAATCTAAAGGTTCGGTATGAATACTTTCGTAGTGTTTGTTGAAAACTACAACATAGGTTTTGGTACTCCTGCTACTGATCAGTGTTCGAAATGTATTGAACTGAAATAGAAAATTAAAGCATGTGTTTGCGTAAAGGAAAAACAACAGCTGCAAGTATAATTAGAGGTTCATAAGAAGTGTGGCAAAGCATTTTTTCAGCTTCTTTGTGACGAAGATAACCATGAAATTACATATAGTTTTGATTGTCAGAAGAACCAACTGCTACCCAAAGCTACTGACCAAATTGCTTATTATAAACGTCAATTTTACATGTTTAACTATACAATAAACATAGACTACTCACTTTGTGAAATGGCATCATAGTAACATTTCTCTGTACACATGACTAACTTATATGAAATCAATAATTGGGCACTGGTTACATAAGTCTCATTCTAAAATTAACATGAATTAATAATTGATTTATTGCCTATGTATTATGTACAATATGTTCATATTAAATACATTTACAATGTTGTTATCCATATGCTTGTGCAACAAAGTACACTATGTTTACCTTATCAAGAGTCTCCAAGTCCAATTTATACTGTTCCGTTAATATCCATGTCCACTCTCATATTCCAAAACTAAGTCAAACATATTTTCCTAAATAACTTAATTAGTTACAGATATGTCATTATTTTTATTATGCTGAACTCTACTAATCATGCTGATCTTTTCAATTATTCCACTGCACATGCTATAAGCTGCATTGTTTGGATATGACAGTTTTTTGTGGTTCCTGTAAAATTATGAAAAGTGGAGATAGCTAGTTTTGGAATTGGACAACTCACATATACATCAATGTTCATCATCGCTAATACATCCAACCAACAACATCCTCGTCTCCTCACGACTTTCTCTTGTCCAATGCCGTCCAATGTTGTCAACTATACAACATCTACCTCCTTTACATCAAACATTCCAGTACAATCACTTTTACAACATCTCACTCCTAACATTACACACTCAAGTACAATCACTTATACCCTACACATGAACCACAATTCTACAAAGTATTTTGAGATACCCATGCTTCCTGAAAACTCTACCAGAAGGGCGATTAAATATCGCTTTTGAGAGGTGCAGTGCAAAATTTGCACTTGCGCTGCGTTGCTTTGGTATTAAATATACAAATACGCAGGTGCAAGTGGTCACGTGACGGCACAAAGTGCCTGAAAATCTGCGACTAGCAAATGGCTCGACGCAAGTATATCTGCGCCCTTCGCGCATGCGCATTGGAAAATTTTCGGGTGTGTGAAAGTGAATTAACATAAAAGTTGGATATCTTTATCTGTATCCAGTGTTTTATGAACTTTGATTATTTACGTTTTCGTGTACACATTTCACGATTTCAGCTTTTTATAGTTACGAAGAACAATTATTCACGAACAAAAAAATTAACACACGCATCCACTACACTGAAAGAACCACGACATTATGAAAACTTACATTCACACTTCAAAACACAACTACGACATATACAATTGTAATGAAAACTTTGTAACAATTTTCCTTCATAATTTGATATGAACCTATACTTCTTACATCCTTGTTTAATCACGAGAACGCTACAAAATTTGAGGTTACGAAAAATTTAACCAAAACATTACTTTTAGCTCGAGAAATGTTCACTGCTACATGGAAGCCATATCTGCATGTAAGCGCGCGGGTGTGCAGACAGCTTTTGCCGTTAAAGTGGCATTGAGAATGATGTTACAAATTTTCTGATTGGCTTGTGTAAGTAGGAAAGGGATGACAGTTGTGCCGAGCCAAAATAGGCTCCTCCCCTTGCATCTTGCCTTTTCGAGTATATTTAATTTCAACTACGACTCGAGGTGCAGGTGCAGAGCAGATTTCCTTGCGTTGCGCTGCGTCGGTGCGAAACGCAAGTGGTCATATTTAATCGGCCCCCAGCCCTTGTGGTGCACTCCTGACTAGGTTCTCCTACGGGTAAACATATCTCCTCTAACCCTTCTTCAGACGGCATAACTGACTTTTCCTATACCTCAACCCTTGCTTGCTCTCTAATATCTAATCTCTCTAATCTAATCGGACTTCTGGCAAACAGAACACTTATTTGCAAAAATTTCATTATCCTGAGATATTCCTGGCCAGTAGAGAAACTGTCTAGCCTTTGACTTCATTTTGGACATGCCAAAGTGGCCCTTGTGTAATGTGAACGACATATCAGACCGGGAACTTTATGGTACAATTGACTTATCATCTAAAATAATAACCAATTGTCAAGCACCACCCTGTCACTAAGGGTACAATATCCTCGAACACACTGTGGGATGTTTTTAACCCCCGGTCAACCATGTCTGCAATATTCAATCAACTAATTCACTAGCAGTGGCCCTTACCAGTTCTGCTCATTTAGCCGCTGATATATGTTAGTTCCTACCCACAATCACACTATGTGCTACGAATTCCTGCAGTTGCTTGTTCCCCTCCCCTTTTGGGAATGAATTTCGTGACAGTAGGTCAGCAATAAACAATGTCGACACTTCCTAATATTTAAACTGTAGCTGATAATTCACAAGAAGTAACTTGAATCTTTGTAAGCGGGGCGACACGACCTCATGAACTAGTTTGGCAAAGATTGACACTAGATGTTTATGGTCATTTACTACAACTATGTCTCTACTATAAATTAACTGATGAAACTTCTTTGTCGCAAATACTATACTGAGCATTTCCTTCTCCACCTGTGAGTAAAGTTTCTCCATTGGCGTTAGACTCCTTGATGCATACAATACCAGCTGCCCCTACTACAAGACCCTAAGCCCCCACTGGATGCATCACACTGAATCGCGATGGGTAGTTTGCTATCAAATGTTTTGAGATCTGGTGCCGTCGTCACCCTAGATTTTAAGTCTGTAAATGCCCTCTCATGTTGAGGCAACCAACACCATTCAACCCTAGCCTTTAAGAGTTCTTGCAGTGGGGCCGTTATCCAGGCCATGTCTAGAACAAATTTCCTTAGGTATTTAAACATGCTTAGTGACAATTGAAGCTCTTTTTTGCATGCTGGTGATTTTAACTCCTTTACCACACTAACTTGAATTGGGTCAGGCGAACAGCCCTCTTTATGCAACACATGACCAAAATATCTTACCTCACTTACCCTAAACTGTACTTTTTCCTTATTGAACTTAACATTTAAGCAACAAGACCTAGTTAGTACCTTTTGAAGGATGTGGTCATGTTTGTCCTCTGTAGCTGCAGCTATGAGTACATCGTCAAAATAAATTACAACACCATCAATATCACCAAAATTGGGCTCATTACATTTATGAAAAATCTCAGGTGTGCACGACAACCCAAAGGGCAATCTGTGAAACTAAAACACCCGAATGGTGTCGCGAATGTACACAAATCACTTGCCCTCTTGTCTAATGGTCATTGGTAAAATCCATCCTTTAAATCCAGCACAGTGAATACACACTCATTTGCCAGTATCGGTGTTAGATCCTCAAATTAGGTATTAACACAGGATCTCTCAGAATAACCTCATTCAAATCTTAAGGATCTAAACAAAGTCTAATAGACACATCAGTTTTTTCAATAACCAATAAGCTGCTAACCCAACCCAGTGGTTGTTCCACCTTGCTGATAATTCCTTTATCCCCAAAGTACCTTAACTTACACTGTAATTTATCTTTGACAACTAGTGGCACCCTTCCAGGTGGCCTCACTACATCCTCTTTTACTCTGTTTGTGCACTCCCCAAGACAATGTCCCACACCCTCAAACAAGTCCTTATTGCTTTCCACAAACTCTTTCCTATCTCTTCAGTGTAACACAGCTATATATTTCCTCAAAACTAAATTTAATTCTACACAACTGTGCAAACCCAACAATGGTTGGACACTTATACCATTGATTACATTATCAACTACTACAAATTTGGTAGGAACACAATTGCCTTTTTTCACAGAACACATGATCACCACAGATCCATGTGTTTTGATTATCGACCCCCCAAAGGCTTCCAACACTACATGATACTTATTCAATTCCACCAGCGGTTTTTAATTACCTAGCACTTTTAGGGGTAGAACATTAACTTATGCCCCCATATAAAGTTTCATTGACACCCACTGTCCTTGGCACCTGACTTGTTCGACCCAATTGTTACACTGACCCCTCGTACCTACTGACGCTATTACAAGCACTTCCTCTTCACTTCCTCCTGTTTGTTCTTCCAGTGATGTTACCTTTTGAACCTTTTTACATGTTATGTTACAATTATGTGCAAAATGATTAAACTTAACACATTTGAAGAATTTTTTTACCATAGGCTGGACACTTGAATTTAAAGGTGTCTCGACCCACAGTTACCACAAGCCAGATTTGGACTTCCTAGGCCCCCTTCTCCTCCCAGCAGCCCAGGCTGCCAGTTGACCCTCGATGTGTTACGCGACGTCCCTTGTTCCCTGTACTCGCATTCACCTCCGCTACTGGTAGGAGTTTCCCCGTCCTCGTAATGATTTCTGCTTGACATCTGCTCACCTCCGCCGCATGGCACATGTCCATCGCCTTTTGTAAACTTAACTCAGTTTCTCTTAATAACCGTTCCTGTACTCTGCAGTCACTAATACCCAGCACAATTCTGTCTCTCAACAATCTATCCCGTAAGTCGCCAAAGTCGCACTATCTGACTAATTTTTATAGTTCCATTAAGAAATTGTGAAACAACTCACCCGATTCCCGTATTCTCGAGTTGAATTTAAACTGTTCCACTACCACATTCGTTTTGGGACACAAATGTGTTTCAAGCGACTGCACTACAACATCAAATTTCTTTCTATCTTCTGTGGATAAACCAAATGTTTCAAATAGTTCAACAGCTACTTCACCAACCACATTTAACAGAATCGCTCCTCTTCGTTCATACGATTCCTTGTGCTAGGCCGCAGCACTGATAAAATTATCAAACTGCACCTTAAACTTTTCCCAGTTATCCCAGAGATTACCTCCAAGCTTCAATGGCGCCGGCGGCTTGAAGCACGACTCCAATGAAACAAGTTACGCCGTACTTCAAACGTAGAACAAGGTCCTTTTACTAGCACACGACTGCACCATGTTATGTTTGTATTGATATTCAACACCAGCTTGACTGCACCTCATTTATTCCAAGCGTACATGATTAATTCTACACATTATTTATACATCAATGTTCATTATCGCTAATACATCCGACCAACAACGTCCTCGTCTCCTCACCACTGTCTCTTGTCCAATGCTGTCCAATGTAGCCAACTATGCAACAGGTTGTACATGACATGGTAAACTTACATTTGCAACAGTACAACATGTCACTATGTTCAAAACTGTTTAACAATTCTTATGTTACTCAACAAATGTAAGGTATTCTTTTTTTCTCTGATTTTATGTTCAATGCAATACTAGTGCTAACAATACATTTTGCTATACAGTATAGAATCCACTGAGCTTCATCTTTACCATTCACATATGTTTCTTTACAAACTATATGCCAATTACACATACAAAATGTCTGGTATTTATAACAATTTCTAGAGACCTATATAAGGTCTTACAGTTTAAAACGGTTCTTTGCATGCTAACCTTTATCTACAATAAATAGTTTTATGCTGCAAACACAATTTTTTTCTTTTAACTCAGAAAAACATATGTAAATATATAAACAAATTTTACCGAAAAAAGAGTACCAAAAACTACTAATAATTAACGTACGAAAATATATTTTTTTTTATTAGAACATGAGAAAGGTTTCTACAAAACTTCTTATACATAATAGGCAGGGCTAGATAAACTGTAAACTTTTTTCCCCTTTAGAATGCATTTTCATATTTTATGCACTGAATATACAGCGTAAACCAGAATTCATGTGCCAAACTCAGGGATGGGATTGTTTATGTAAAATATGGCAGGGTTACACTGACCAACACTATTGTGTGGTGAACATTAACGGAACTGCACAATGTTGAAAACATAATATTGAAATACAATTTTTGAAAAATACTAGAAAGTATTAGAGATGGATCCACCAAAATTGCCATAAAGCTCTAAGAATCAAAGCAAATAAATATGTGAAAATGGGGTTGCAGCAACGTTCACCTTCACTACCTATGTAGGGGTTGCTCAACCTATTTGAGTAAAAACTTTTAAAAACTAAGCTGTAATAATATATTCGATACACATCATTACTTAAAGTGCAAAGTGGAGGGGAAAGTACCTGTAGTCTTAATTCACTCTAATAAACCATTTTCGAGAAAATACGAATCAGAATACGAAGGCGAGGTGTAACTCCGCAGAGGTAGGCAATACAACGACTTTCTGAGCAATGCTAATTGCAGCATTGAATGGTTAAACTGAGTACACTAGCGAGAGGAACAGCCACATCTGAGCGCACCACAATCCCCATTACATGCACCCTATGGGCAACCAAGTGCACTACAGTGTCAAAATGTGGGCTGGAATTGCCAACAATCGTTTGTTGGGACCTTGTTTGCTACTTAACTGCCTCAATGAAGTCCATTACTTAACGTTCCGCAGGATGTATTGCCGGAATTACTGAAAGAAGTACCATTGGTAATGCGCAGCAACATGTAGTTTCAGCATGATGGGGCACCACCACATGTTTCTGCTGCCGTATGCTGCCATCTTAACACCATGTTTGTAGATCGCTAGATAGGCAATCCTTATGAATTCGAGTGGTACTTGAATGACATTGTAGCTTCTTCATGGTTGCACAAAATCATGATTCTAATAATAATACTGAATGTTTAAACATTATTACTTCAAGTGTATGTGATTTTTTTGTAGATACACGAGTTGAGAACATCTTGAGCAATTTCGCATAAAAATAAAACGAATTCATGTGGCACACTACAGTATCGTTCATACAACCGTGTTAGTTGACATACCATCATCCAAATCTCGCTACTGTACTCAATTTAATCAATCAATGTGACATATTGGCATGACTGAGAAAGCCGATGAATTGCCTTGCCTACCTCTGCAGGGCTACACTACGCTTTCGTATTTTGATTCGCATTTTCTCGAAAACGGTTTATCGGAGTGAATTAACACAAGATGTACTCTCCCCTTCATTTTTCGAGCTAAGCAATAATGTGCATCGAATATTTTATTACCGCTTAGTATTTAAAAGTTACATACACAAATAGTTTGAGCAACCCCACTGTAAGTAGTGAAGGGAAAAGTTGTGTCAACCACATTTTCATAGATTGTTTGCTCCGATTTTTAGAGCTGTATACCAATTTTGGAGGCTCCGTCTCTTATACTTTCCAGTATTTTTCAGAAAATGTGTTTCAAAATTTTATTTCCAACGTTGTGTAGTTTCGTTAATATTGTCACAAAGCGTTTTTTTTGTTTTGTCCTTTCTGTTTTCATTTCCTTTTTTGTTAGGAACCGTGTGTTAACTTTAGCTTTTTTCTTAAGTAATAGGGACTTTGAGGGCTGTTGATAACTTGAAGGAGTATAGTAGATGATCCGAGCATCTAAATTTAGATATGGCTCAGTGCCGCGCAGTGTTTTTTTGTTCCCGTCACGTTAGTTTCCAGCAAAGGCGGGTTAGCAAACATGTGTTCACTTCACGGTAATTCACTCATAACAACAGCTGTAGAAATGCGCAGTCAGTAAACACGTGTTGCGCGTTGAGAATGTGTTTCTCCCCGGGTTAGCGCACATAGGAACGTCTGAAATGTGCTGTGTTCGTAGGGCAATGCTCGTTTAGCATGACGTGATCAGGCCAGCTGCTAGTTTCCAAGGCCAGTAGACACCTTCCTCACCACCCCTTTTCTTGCTCGCCTTCTTCATACCTTCTCCTTCCCCTTCCCCTCTCTGGTTTGTCATGTCGCTTCGTCACGATTGTCAGGAGTACCAATCCCTCTAGATTATCCCCTCCTCTCTCTGTCTTTCCCTACTCTCCAGCCACACGTTTGTCATCCTTGCCTCCAGAGACATAGTTGGTACAACTGTAAGCGCTTGTGTTGTTCCTACATCCTCCTTACAGTTGGCAGCATTGTTTTTCGTTAGTCTTTTGTGCCCCGGTAGAGCCCGTTGACCACATCAGCCGACGTCATGTTTTTGTAAAGTTGTTTGTCGTCCGCAGGACCGTATTTTTAAAGTAAGAGCGTTTTACCGAGAAGAGAGTTCAACTTCAGTGGTGATGGAGTGCAGATCGTAGAGTTCCACGCCTTCGGCCGCAGGAGGACGGCCGCACTCCGGCTTAAAAATGTGACGTACAAACTTAAATATTTGTTTATTATTCCACTTCAGTAGTTATAAGTATCTTGTAGTAGACGTGAGTAGAGAGCAGTCTTTAGAGAACCGTCAGTCGGTCCAGATGGTCTAGATGAGTTGTGGCGCCTTGGCCGCCAGCAGTGTCTAGGTATGTAAGTTTAGACGGGAATAGTAGTCATGTACTATTTTAACAGTTAGTTTTTCTTCTTCA
>PNEQ01031322.1:6287-20452 GCA_003012365.1 Medauroidea extradentata
GAGGTGATAAAGTCCTCCGCACTCTCTCCTACTTGCTGCACCCGCGAGTTGAATTTAAAACGTTCGAAAATTACGTTCACCCGTGGTTTGAAGTGTTTCTCGAAAGCATCACACAATTCCGCGTATGTCCAACCCGCATCTGGTTTTGTAAACGTAAGCATGATGTCATCCGATTTTTCTCCCATTAAATACATAAGGAGATCTATTTTTTCCGAGTCTGCGATCTTTTTCTTGCCACTCAGATTTAGAAATAAATCAAACCGGACCTTCCATCGAGTCCAAGCATTCGGATCGGAGAAATCCAGCGGATTTGGTGGTTTTACTTGTATACCTAACTTTGATTCGCCGTCCATCTTGCAACTGTCGTAGGCCGAGTACCGTTCACTGTCAAAATACTGTCACTTTTTCAACTTAAATAAGTATTAAAACTTCCTTTTCACATGACGTTAGCGCGCGTCGCAATGCTTTCCTGTTTTGTACGATAAAACTTTTACTGCTGCCACCATGTTTAGTCATACTACAAGTTTGTTACTATAGCGAACTGGTTATCTCCTCGACACGTCCGTACGCCTGGGTCATCGCCCTCCGACTGCACTGTCACGCACGTAGTGCCCAAGGACACAACATACCAATTAAATATTACATTTGGCGCAACATTTCTGGTGTACAAGTATTCATTTATTTCTGCTGGTCGCAGTTCCCGTCTGTATTTAAAGATTTAGTACCTTTTGTAAAATACAGTATCTAATTTATTTTGAATTGTAATATACTTTTTCATGAAATAAAAAAATACTACTTGTATGTACCTTAAATTGCGTACTATAACTTTACAACTGGCATGCAAGTTACAACACTATTATGTGTGTGCATTTATGTCTTTATACAATACTATAAATGTGCGATTATGAATCTTAAGAGATAGCGTACATTTAGAGGATATGTAAGCTAATAATAATAGAAACAGTAAAAAAAATGTTGAAGGTGTTTGGAATCGAACCATTAACACCTAAAATATAAATTTCATCTTAGAACTCATCCATACACTCATCCAACTACACCACCAGTAAATGTAAATTCAAACAATTGTTGTTGATATAGTGTGTAATACTTCATTTTATATTTCACTTAAATTTTTTATGGTAGGAGCTGAGTTTAATAGTGTTCAAAATGTAAACCAAACTTATTGATTACATTTGATCGTAGCTTGGCTGCTAATCATTGATAATAAAGCATATTGATACATAAACCAGAAAACTTACAAGTCACGTATCGTAAATGTCTTAATTATTGCATGGTGTTCGTGAGTGTTCGGAATCGTTCATGACTCTCGGCTGTCTTAAGTTTGTGTTTTGTCAAGCAGAAACAGTGCCAAACAAGCTCGTCTTAAAGCACGTGGTCTTGAGGAAGATCGTCTTATTCAGGGACTATGAAACTTGGAGTTTAAAAGTGCTGTCTTTAAGAAATACAGTTGTCTTGGTCTAGTTGACACCTTGAGACATCATTATGAATACCACCCTTAGTCTTAAATAATAATTTTTTTTATGTGGTCAGGAATTGGTATGTGATTGGGAACTGATGCGTTTGACCTTTATGCTGTATTTACATATGAGGATGTGGTTGGTAACCAAAAGTTCAGGATGTGTGTTAGCTGAGTTTCCTTCAGCAGTGTAGATTCATGAGCTGATAAAGTATACTCAGAAAGCCAACCACCACCCACAGGTATACATATCTATATATTGATCTTGACTGTGACCTGTTGTAGTTGTACCTATGTTGTACTAATTAGAGTGATGTCATATTTTGTGAGACTATATTCATAGGATACATTGTTCACATGTAATTGTTGTTTACCCAAAGGTCAGTTGTTTCACTAGAGTATTTTCGGACATTTTAAAAATTCTGTTCTACCACAGATACTAGTGTACATTATTCTCTTTTAAACAAGGTCAACTTTCTTAATACGTACCTATTACTAAAAAAGGTAGAACACATTTACTAACAGTATTTTGCATACAACAATTTATTATTTATTTATTTTAGTTTGTCTTTCATTTTCTTGGCGAAGTTAAGCCTAAAATACCTTCTCTTATGCAATATAGTGTACGTCTTGTTCTTTCCTACTGTGAGTACACTCACATGTTTTAATATGTGTAATAAATAAATATGTTTACTGTCACACCTTCATGTTCCAAATATGAATAATGTGTCCGATGTTACTTTGGTGGAACAATGAATGGACTATTCCAAGCATAAATTGTCAAAATTGTTCCCCTTTGTTGTAAAACATGTGTTAAATATGTGAAAGACAATAAATGTTTACTGTCAGACGCAATATTATTTATTTATGGACATCTAACCATATGTGTCTTTAAATTACCTCTATGCCTAACTGCTTCTAATGTAAGACATTTTGAAGTTTATGCATGTTTACAGGCATTGTATAAATTGTAGTGTGTGTATGCATGTGTGTTTACATACATTTGTACTTGCATTTATCATGAAGTGAAGGCATATAAAGTATTTTAAAACTCTGATATAACAGTGGATTGCTGTTGTATCACTTCCTTAAGGGGAGTCTGATTGTCCTATCTATCCCATGTTTAATCTGCTATGTTTGTGTCCCATTACCTCAGAAACTATTTAAAGCAGAACATCTAGATTTCAACAGTGTTATATTACGCATGTTTTAATTGTACTGTACTAGAATCAACCAATATAGGTGCTTTTGGAGAAAGTTAAAAATATTTTTTAAAAATAATGATTTTATTCGAAAAAATTGTGTAAAATTGAATTGTACAAGTTTATTTTTTAAATTAAGAGTTCTATACATACATAATTCTAGTACAGAAGATTTATAAATATTACCTGCAGCTGTGCTGTAAGTTCAAACTCTGTACCTTGTACAGTTTTTGAGATAATGGGCTATCATAATAAAAAATTGAGTTTTCCAGAAATTGAGGTTTAAGTTTAGATGAATATACACGAACCAAATCTCTATTATAGATTTTTATATACTATACATTATTCATTATATTTAATTACATAATATCTCTGAAGCTGGTTAGTAGTTATATCGCTGAGCCTGCCGTATATGGTTTTACTATCAGAATTTTTTTTCTACTCAATGACTGCTTCAACTTTCTCATCCTGGTACCCATTCTCTTCTGAACATGACTTATACATTCAATTTTTTTATTTCTTTCTTCTTATATGGATTTTCTTCTTCTACCCTCTTGTGTGCCTTTGAATCCCCATCACCAAGAAATTCTGTATAACAAAAATTCCTATCTTTCTCAGATCTGTTCCAAATTTCTAAAGCAGCTGCAACCTCATACCTCCATTAGTGCCTTCATAGTTCTTATCACAATGTTTTGTCAGAACTTTAAAGTCTAAAACCTTCCCAGAATCTACAGTTGTTACCTTGGCTACGGAATTTTATGAGGTATGACCACGCTTCTGCCAAGTACCATCAAATGCTACTGCAATATTGTTAGGATGAAAGTTGGGTCATAGAAAAATTAATAAATAAAGTAAACAAAAATAATTTAAGATGTGAAGAGGCAGACAGACAGTGTCGTCAGATTGGAAAGTTTTGTTAAACCTTGTTTGAGGCTAAAGTGTTTAGTTGTGTATTCATTCTGGGGGAATGTGTGAATGTAACTGAATTCAAGCTTTGCAAGACTACGAGGTGGAAAGAAAATAAACGTCACTAATGCATGAATGAGCAATTGACTGAACCATAACTATAGGCAATAAAGGTAAAATAAACTCTGTAATTATTAAAAAGAACTGTGGGGGAAATAAACATGTACCGTATGTAGCTCCTTACGTAAAATAAAAACAAACACTTTAACGACATGACTTACACCTTGTAGCCTAGCTACAAAAATAACTTATGTTTGGTAGAGCACAACAAATCTACTGAAATAAAATAACAACACTGCTTGGCAAACCTTCTAATGCGAGGGGTACTGAAGATCAAACATAAGACTATCGCCCCATTCGGGACGCGTCTCCTATCTTGTAGTGTGCCTGAGTCACATACCATCAACTCTTATTAAAGTAATTTAATCAAAATACATGTTCTGCAATTAGGGGCTATCAATTAATCATAAGGGACGAAAGATTAAAATAAAATGTTATACAAAAATAAAAGTATTCTTATTTATTTCATTATTGTTATTCATAAATAGCACACAATTTGGCAAAGATTTTAAAGCGTGAATTTTCAAATAGATATTTTCCATTGTGATGAACATTAAACAGATATTACATTAAGAAAATATACTGCACAGTAAAGTGGTTTCTGTCATTACATAACTCTGTAACGTTAAGTAAACGGCGATTGTTCTGGCCAGTAACAAATACACGTGAAAGGGAATCCTCGACTATTACAATAAAAACCGATCACGAAAGCTAAAGGGGAATTAATAATAATTTTGCGAGCTGCGACTGTCTGGCTGGGCGGTGTAGAACGATACTGTGGTGGCAGAGCTAGGACACCCCTCTTCCCACCCACTCCTTGGCGCCGTGGCTGTCTGGCAGGGCGGCGAAATACAATACAGTGGCGGCAGCGCTAAAAGACCTCCTCGGGTGCTGCATGGATTCTATTACTCCGTGATAACCACCTGCACACCGCTGTAATCGGAGAGCAGTGTAAGCCCATATAGCAGCGGCAATAACAAAGAGGTTCGGCATACATTGTGTCGCCCATGTGCGGTGGCGACCACCTGCACCGAATATCGGGTAACCGAGGGAAATATCGTGATCTGGAAAGATCCTGTTCCCTCTTTATCTCTCGGGGTGGTGCTTGACTTTGAAGCGACACCTTTCCAGGAGGTTAGAGAACAGAGACCTGTCGAGATAATTCGAGAAGTAGGGGTGGGCATATAAGGGGGAGCTGCAGCAGGAGAGAGAGAGAGAGTTTTGGCTGGCAGGTACCTGGTGCGATCTCAAATGATAGTGACAAGTATTGGATTGCGACGACTGTTTGAGGGGGTCCAGCGAGTGGGACCGCAGCAAGAAGTACGAAGAAGGTGTTTATAGGCCAGAAAGATTCTTCGGTATTATTTCATTGAGTCCACCATTGTGAGTGACTAGTAACCTTTTCATATACAGAGAACTTATGTAGATGTATTTTTTTCTTTATGTAAATAGTAGTTATTTGTTCTGTTTGACATTAATTGTGGTAAATCTTTATAGACATAGATTTTTTTGTATATACAGTTGTAAATAAACTAGGTTAGCTTAATTTTCTTTATTTTATCAAAGACCTCCATCCCCAAACGTACCTAGCCCGCAACTTGTAACAATAATTAATAATAAAATAATAAGAAAGAATACTTATCATTTTGATGTTCATGTCCAGTGAAGTCTCATCCATCTCAGGGCTACGAAGTCTTCTTATCCCATAGTAAAATTAAATATTAAATAACTACCCTAAATAAATTTTAACAGTAATAAAAAAACTTACTAAACTGGAACTCCTGCCATCTGGCAGCCCGAGCCCTTAGACTTACGCCTCGCCCATCGTGGCATCGCCATGTTCGCCTAAGTTCAACAAGAAAAACTCGACAAAGACAAGACGAAAAAGTCCGACACGACCAGCCGAAGAAAGTCCGCCAAAACATGGCCGGCAGATATTTATAACTACCGGTTGCGCCATCCAGAACCTTCTATGATTTACCTTCCTGGAATGGTCAGCAGCGACCATTACAGATTGGCGCAACATCTGCCCTCTCTGTCCCACAGGGCATTCACTCGTCAGCGACGTTTGACGTCATGGGTGGGGGGGGGGGACTGTCTGAGAGCGGAATGACAGAAATGTGCTGTAGTGCACATCTTGCCTGTGTGCCGGCCCTACTACAGCTGGTAATGTGGGACAGGGGAGCGGGGGAATGTTGACAGAGGCGTCCAGTGTCCCCGGAAGGCTGCCGCACGCCGAAAGTGCCAGAAAGACCCACAACGCGCGACCGCCCGGCCACACCGAAACATCCATCACCACACCCCCATCTACCTACAACCTAACACAAGGCCATCGGCCTGCACACACTACCGGGACACTGCCAGCAAAGGAATCTACAAGCACTGTGGTACCAACCAACTCTGCAGGCTTCTAAGAACAGTGAACTACAAAACAACTTGAGAGACTGTCAGAAAACACTCTAGATTTCCACGAACCTCACTGTAAAGAAATTACTTCCCAAAAACTGAATACTCTTTAAAATTACAAACCAAAATAACTTTACCACCTATTTAGAATATGGATGAGAAGAAAAAAACCAAAAAATTAAATTCCCCGAAAATTACGGTCGTGACAATATTGTTATCCCCATCATTTAGCTGAACAGCTTCTTCTGCAACAGTTTTCATTGAGGCTGTTGCAACTGTTTTCACAGCAGTTTCGATAATCTCAGTGTACTTATTCATCCTAGAAGGGGGCTGTGGTATGTCCAGGATTCCACACAGGGGCGTGGCCAAGGGATGGTTAGTGGAGGTCAGAACCCCCTCTTTAGCCACTAAAAAAATTGAAAACATTCATATAAAAAAATGTGTAATGTTTTCACTTACAGAAATTTCTTAATTTAGTTACGAAAACAGTTTAAAAAAGCCCTATTTTGCACCCTGAAATAAAAAATTTTCTCTGTGGAGAACCCCAGAACCCCATTTCAAAGTGGTGAAAAATTAAAAACATTTAATGCTAAAAAATTTATAATATTTTACCAGTAGTATTTACTCTATCTGTAGTTAAAAAACTTCTTAGATAACACTATTTGCACATCAAAGTCCATGTTTTCTCGGGAGAGGAGCTCTTCTTTAAAGGGGCAGAAAACTAAAAACATTTCATATTTAAAAATTAATAATATATTTACCATAAGCATAGTCAGTTTTAGAAAAAAAATTGCTAAAATAAGCATTATTTTGCACCTTAAATTCCAGAATTTTCTCGGGGGAGTATCCCCGAATCACCATTTCAAAACGGTGAAAAATTAATTACATTTTATATTTTGAAATTTTAATATTTTCATCAACAACATATACTGTATTTTTAGTTATTAAAACTGTTAAAATAGCACTATTTTGCACCTTAAAATCCAAATTTTCCCGGGGGAGGGCCCCCGGACCCCCCACTTTAAAGAGGTGGTCTGTGTTTCTTCACAATATTTCCAGGTGAAACCCCCTCCCTTTCACAAATCCTGGCTACGCACCTGATTCCACACAATAGCTTTGCTGCGGTAGGACCTTTACTAACGGCTCGCATGCCATAGAGGGATCTAACATTATACTCGAACAAGTCTCCTTTACACTTTATTGATATATTGAAGGGATTACTTATATTACAATGTACACACAAAACTATCAATTTGGTAGCTGGTCCATTTCTAACAGAAAGTTCTTCCTTCAGTGTCACACGTTTTCCGCAATGGTTGCCGCACAAGTAATTACTAAAAACCTTCTCTAAAATATTAAACCCACTGACAAATAACCAATACTACAGTTATCATGTTCGGCAGAGGAAAATACGATGTCATTGATCAACTTTGCCTTCGATATGCTGTCTGGTGTGCTTGATTTGTTAGTAGAGGTAGTTACAGTTATATTTTCAGCATTCATATGACTTAACCACATTGTTGCAGACTTCGGTTGTTTTTGTATACCTGTTCCCTCTGAACTTGCATGTCATGAAAACACTTTTCTTTCTCGTCATTGCAATGAAGAAATCAACAAAAACATCATGTCTTTTCTATGAAATTGTACGTTTATGTGGTCTATTAACACAAGCAACAACAACGAACTAACCTCTTTTCACTGAAAAAATCTGCTATGTTATGCCATTACAAAAGTTACACTGTAGCCGACATAAAAAATATGTTTCCTCTAAGCTTTCCAAATCATGCTTCAATAAATTTATCAAAATTATTATAGAAACTGTAACCATAAATAATAAAATAAGTTATATTTAGAATAACATACAGTTTTGCTTAGAGAAGTCCAAATATTGTTTTATGTTAAAAATGAAAAAAGTTAAAATTTTTATGTTTTTTTGTGAAAATGCAGCTGCACCTTCAAAAAATTAAAAATCTACTTGCAAAATGAGTTTTACAATAGATAATATACCATATTGTTCAGAAAATATCAAATATTATTCCAAGATCAACAATGACAATTTTCAAAATTTAAAATTTTGTGCTGTCAGACTCCCCTTAATTTTATTCCAAATTTTACTAAGCAAATTAACTTGACTACAAATTAAAACGTACTGGAGAGTTTATTTTTTTGTAAAGATAGAACTGTTTTAAGACTAATGGTGAAGATTAGGGTGTGTTTAAATTCAATTTAAGAAACAACATTAGATACAAACCCACTTTTAACCGGAAATTTAACGAGACACAAACTAAATTTTAAAAAAATTAATAATCGTAGTATGACGGATTGGTTTCTGGAACTATTTTATTTATTTCTCGGTTAAGACTTAAAATGTTTTACTCATGTATTTTGTAGAACAATATTCAACAGTAAGCAGATCACAGGTGTTACTGTATTTAGTCATGCACATATAAGAATTTAGTTTCCCACGAAGAGAGGTGAAAAAATTTACTGTCGCTAGACCTGGAGTGGAAAAGAAGAATCAAAATAGTAACTAAGACTTGGAACTAGGAACCAACTTATTAGGTAACTGGGGCGAGTACAAGCTCTCTTTCATTCTAGAGGGAGAGAGGTTCAAGAGTGACAATGTAGCAGTGACTTATACACATCAGTGTCAAGATATTAAGTGGTTGTATACAGGTTTTTGGAGTTAACAGCCGTGCCCTTGCAGCAGTATTCTCTCAGGCCATACAGAAGTCTAACCAAGTTCATACAAACTCTGGGCGAGACTTCTTGGAGTGCAACAGATCCCAACACTTTTACTATTGCTAAAGAAAACTTAGCCACATGGAGTACACATTTGTTGCAATGTTGAACCTGAACAATGCATTACATTGGTGAAAAAATTGCCACTAGTAATTTATCATGGGCCGTGTCACTTATGGAACAGCTTTTGTGTTTGATTTCTTGAGTGCATTAATTTTTTAATGAAATTTTGTTGTTTTTAGTATTAATTGCTTGCTTCTAGTAAAAAAAAATACAAAATAAACAGGTAAGTTTTAGGGCGAGAAATTGAAGTCCATTCATAGAACAATTTTTTAAACATTACATGGCATCCAAAAATGCCTGGACACTTTTAAAGCAGTATTGAGTTGTAAGAGTTGCTTCCAGAAAAGAATGTGGAAGCCGGGTTGTTTTTTTTTCTAAATTTTTTATTGTTGGAACATTTAGACATACATTTACAAACAATTCTTGTTAGACCATTATTTAGTTTACTATACAAGAACTAATATCTAAATATATATTTTAGCTTGAGGTTCACTTCACTTGATATTGTATTTTCCTTAAGAGTAGGATACGAGGCAAATTGGGCCTCATATGCCATCAATGTTAACTTGTGCCACAAATTACTGCAATAGTATACCTGTTTGTTGAGGGGATGTTTGTTCTATACAGATTGAACACTTTGCTGATCAGAACTGTTCAAGAACAGGATTTTTTTCATGAAAACCATAATTGTTCTGCTTCAACAATCCACAAATCAGTTTTTTTTTGCACATAAAATGTTCTATGTAAACAATTATACTTGGCTATGAAGAAATAAAAAAAATATTGTGTACTTCTGAAGATAATTACGTATCATTTCAAACACTGTTTTCAAGACTTAATTAAAATAATTACTTTTGAAAATTTCAAATGAAACTTGTAAATTATAGTTTCCCAGAAATAATTGTCGATAGGCTGGTCTAAGATTGAAGAATGGTTAACCACGAACTTGGATGGGCTATCACTGTGAGTACCATTCCCACTCCACAGCCCTTACGTTAGAAGTAGCGAATATTCACACACGATCCTACCTACAGAAGCGGAAGTTGTATTTTCAGTGACTTTCGGGAAAAGTATTCTTTTCTCTCTTGAACACTCGGTGATCAAAATGGGTAAGCGGGGAGGGGGGGATACAGAATGAAGGACAATAGAAAAAGTTTGTGACTAGGTGCGAGGCCAAGAAAAAGGAAGATAAAATATTTACAAGAACTTGGCTAGCAAAAATTTAAGTACTTATTTTATGATTCTCATTTTATTTTACCAGATTCTTACAGTTACTGCTTCAAAATGTTTTTTTTTCTTAATCACATCTAAATAATGTTACACTTGAAAAAATGAATACGGTATTGCAAAGATATAACTTGATCAATAATATAGGTACTGATTGGTACCTACTAGAAACAAAACACTAAACTCGCTTACATGTGCAGAAAGCAATGGTGGAATATTTTTTTATTGCAAGTAAATGAGCACACTTGATTTTTGAGTTTAAACCACCTGGAATTCAAATGAACACAATCACTGAGACCCTTCTAACTTCTTTGCACCGAGATGATGATTGTGCATAGTTTATTATGAAATGTCATTCAGTAGTCAGTAACGTATTAGGACAGCTTCTGTGCCACTGCTTAAAATATCAACATTTAAATTGTTACAGCAGCTAAATCTAAGATAATTAGATTTTAAGTAGGCCTTTGGAACTGGCAAAATATTTATTTGCAAATGAAAATTCTAACCTGTAGTTTTATAAATAAAAATGTTCTAACACTTTTCCGTCTTTGGTTCATCAGTTTGTCACTCTTACTTCCCGCTAATGGAGATTAATCTTTTTCACTTTTTTTTTCTAATTGAAAAGTGTTTACTGTCGTGACAATCACGTTTGGAGTTTATATCCCTCTGTTTTTTTCTTTTCACTTTTATTTGTTGCTTTATCTGTATAATTCCCACGTGTGGTGATCACCTCTGTCGTGTTTTCTTTCACTTGCTCGCTGCTCTGTAGTTGGCCACGTCTCTTCTCGCAGTGGTATATGCTGCAAGCATCAGTCCGCACAGCCTTGAACACCTCCTTCAAGTCTAAAGACTCTGCCACGTCTTCAGGTGTGCTGAAATCACCAACAATCTCTACTTCAGTCCTACACAATTACTCTGGCAGTAAAATTAGACGATTCTGAAAACATTTCCTTTTTATGTTTGGCAGATGTTTGATTTAATGTCAGTTAATATTAAAATTAACCTGAGGTGCACAGTCAGCTTATGCATAGTTAAATATTGTACTTTCTATTGGGACCAACAGTACATAATTAAATAATTACCCAAAAGTCACAATACGAAGTATAATTTACTGACATATGTTACAGAGGGCACCTTAGGCATATTTAATAACCAAAAATATTGACTGACATTGAATCAAACATGCAAAACTTAAAAACACAATGTCCCCAGAACTGTAAAATTTTACAGTAGTATCATCACCCAAATAGAATAATTTTATTTTTTCACACTTTTTTTTCTATGAAGAAAAATTTAAAAATTATACTTGAAGACATTTTTTCTCATTTTTACCTTACACTACAATGCAGATAGGACGTCAGAATTATTAATGTATAATTATCCTGCCATTAGCCATGAAAATTATTTACATAAATAGTTTATTTGACCAACTGAATTGTGTTTTGCTGAAACAGACCATCCTATATTTGATAATGTAGAACACAAAAAATTTTTACTGAAACTTTTTTTTTGTTTTATTTTAATACATTCTCATTTTCAAATACAGGATGATCAAAAAGTCACACAACCCATGGTATCTGAAGCCTGTGGCTTACACAACTTTGTATGAGCTGCAGACAAGCATTTGGCGTACTGTGGAGAACAACTCGTGTTCAACACTCCAGAACAACTTTCGGAACATTATTAGAAGGGACAAGTGTAAAGAAGTGAATAGTGGTCAATTTCAACACCACCTGTAGTACCACCATGGGTTGAATGATTTTCTGATCACTCCGTGTTATGCATTGCGCCATTCAATTATACCATAGTTTCTTTGGCTACATGAATAAAATATAAAATAATCTATAATCAACAGTTCCTTGTTTTCTCTTAAGGAGTTCAAGAAAGTTCAGAACTCTAGTACAATAATCGGCGCAGGTGAGTCATGCCTGGACTCTGCCTGGCTGGTACTCAGGTGTGTTGTGGAGGTTTGTAACGAAAATAAGTGTTTAAAAATGGTTGAATATTTTTATAATGGTGCCTGAACACGCACAAAGTAATTAATGGAACTTTAGGGTACAGTGATAATTTTGTGTTCTCATAAATAAATAAATATAAAAAAAAAAAACTTGTGTTTGTGTGCACAACATTTTTTTGAGCTTGAGGATTGCTGAAATAGACATTTTCAGAACTAGTTTCAGCTGCCAAGTTGTTGTACAGAAAGTTTGTAGTTATGTGAACGTCATAATGTTGTCTATTAGCTTGCTATAAAATCAGATGGTTGTTTAGTCGAATTCAGGCAAGAGTGCACGCCAGTTAAAAGTCCTGTATACTTGGCATGTGAACGGTTCTGTAGTGTGTCAGGCCTACTATTTTTCACGTGAAACTAGTAAAGTTATTCCCATTACGGTTATCAACTAAACAAATATACACTTGAAACTATAGTGTGTGCTTGCTCGAATCAGGTTTTTTTTTGTTGGGGGGGAAGGAGCAAGATTTTTTTTTTCTGTGACAGTAACCTTGTTGCAACTTTTTTTTATTAATTTAGCATGTATAAATTAGAAACTTTAATAATAAAACTTCAGTTTTATGTGCTTAAGTTAGCATTATTTAAATAACAAAATACAAAAAAATTTATTTTATACACTTAAAATTCTAAATCCAGGGGGGGGGGGCATCTGCTCCCCCCTGCCCTCCTAAATAAAGCCCTTGACTCGAATTTTAAAAAATATTCAACAAACTTATCAGAAAAAAGATTAGGCTGAAAACTTTTTCAACACATAGCTGTAAAAAAATTATCACCTGGATTAATACAGCGTGAAATGCTAGTGCAGTCATGTCAGTAAGGATAGGAAAATTACGCAAGTGAGCTCAATAACCCTCATGTTAGAATCCGCTGTCTTATGCTTATTAAGTCAGGTGTATTTGATTATTGTCTGTTGTTTTGTTTACTAGCAGCTAACGGACATAAAATGATCGGGACTTGCAACTCAAAAATATTCCTTTCCCTTCTTATAAGCGAGTGATAAAATCAGCACTAAGCTTGCAAGTAAAATTATCCATTTTTATTTCACAGAAGTTCCCTTGTGTGGAAATTGCACAATTTAATAATAATAATAATAAAAAATCTAATTCTGCCAAACAGCTGTGAAAATTAAGTCCTGGATGGTTTGGCCCTGGAGAATGCTGAAATTTCTCTTCACTGACTAACTTATGTAACTATAGATAAATGTCACAAAGTAATAATTACGAATTGAAATTATGCATACATAGACTAACAACAATGTCTGTAACTAAGACCATGCCTCCCTGTTTCGGTTGTTTTCGAGATAATAATTATTTTAAGCCTAAATGAGAGATATCAAAAAGTTTAAAAGATTTCCACCATGTCTGCTAATTTTTTCAAGACTGAAAATATTATGGTTTTAGTTAATTATGTAATTAAGCTTAACAATTTTTTTTTTAATTTGTTTATTAATCAAAACCTACAACCCCCATCTTAAAAAAATTATCTAGCTCAGCAAAAACTATTTTAAAATTGCCAAACAGATTTGTGATGTCTGCTCTCTTTTAAGCTTGTTATAATAAAACAGTTTAAACAGGAGAGCATGGCCGTAACAAACAGTTTTATTGACAATGTAGTAGTGACGAAAATTATATCATGAACCTGACAATACTGAAACCATTGGAGTCACTTCAGGGTTTTTTTTGGGGTGGGGAGGGTTCCGGCGACAGTGACCTTGTTGCATCTTGTTTTTTTTTTTTTTTTTTTTAAACTAAGCATGTTTAAATTAGAAACTTTAATAATAAAACTTCAGTTTTATGTGCTCAAGTTAGCATTATTTAAATAACAAAATTAAAAAAAAAAAAATTTACACTAAAAATTTTAAATCCAGGGGGGCCATATACCTCCCATGACCCCCCTAAATGACGCCTCTAACCGAACGCTCTCTTTGTATTAGGGAGAGGGGAACTGTAGCCAACTTCGGGCGCCTTAAGTGAAATAAGGATCTCGTTGTTTAACTTGGGAGTTGGGGCACACT
>PNEQ01031323.1:0-13691 GCA_003012365.1 Medauroidea extradentata
CAAAACTACACGTCACCGTCTACGGCTTGAAGCATATACAAACACATTATAAAATATTTCTGTGTTTAAAATAAATTTCTAAAAGTACCAAAAAAAAATTAAATTTTGAAATTTTTTATTTAACATAAACATTTTTTGTAACGGGTTTTAAATGCTACAGGCCATAGACAGTAACGCGTAGTTTTGATATGATTTTTTTTCATTTCTTTATTTTAACTGGTTTTCAAGTTTTGTATGAAGTAAAAATACGCAAATTTTGACTTTGAAGTGCCATTACGGGAAAACTAGATGAGCTAATTTTTTTCCGTTAGAGGTATATGTACTCTCAAGTAATGTGTACAAAACTAACACTATTTCATACAAATATAAAATTATGTTTTTTCCCCACTTGAACAACCTTAAGTCCCCCCAACATGCTAAAAGCGACCTTTTCAGATGTCCGTATTTCAAAATGTACTAACCGGATGTATGTGAAACTCAAGTTGCGACCGCGCTGAACCTAGTTGCAGACTTTCCACCAATAAAATTATGTGGTCACCGCTTAGTGCCTCCATAGTAAAACCCGTTCGGCGGGAAGCTTGCACGCCAGTTCAGCGTTTGGCTCGTTGAGGCCATGCGGTATTTGATGTGCGCTTCATGGTAGACCTTACTGCTCCGTCGCTTTTGAGCCTCTCACGCGTGGGTAGGCGGCCCCCTTAATATCAAGCAGTATTTCACTTTTCATATTTCAAAAAATCACATTTTACAGTTTATTTTCAGGAGTAGTATAACTTCTACTGTATTATTCACTTTACGGAAAAAATTAAAAAATATATATATAAACTTACTTTTTCATACGCTTCCGCTGCGCAAATGAACACACCCCGTCCTAATACATGTATATGTTTATCAGGGGATAGATGCCTCGTTTGAGCCGAGGTACGGGAACATGAGGCAATAAGAGCCAGACTGGCTCGTACGTAAACAATTGTGTCGCCTTAAGGGTGTTCACGTGCAATGAAATCATAATTTTATATTTAAATGAAATATTGTTAGTTTTGTAGAGGACACTTGTGAGTGAAGTTTCCCCTTACGAAACAATTTTAGCCGGCGTAGTTTTCTCATAACGGCGCGTCAAAGTCAAAATTTGCATGTTCTGCTGCCATGCAAATAGTGAAAACCAGCAGACTTACGAACGTGAAATAATTCACAATGAAATAACATATTATGAGCTACATGATAAAATATTTGAAAAAGATTCCGGGAACTGTTTTTAAATTCTTAAAAAAATTGCTGAATTTGCAATTTTTGTATGTACTTTCTCGATTTTTTTTTAAATTAGAAATATTACGTTGTGGCTTTTCTTACTGTTTAATTGCATAGCTCATGAGATGTAAGTTCACAGTGAATAATTTTTTTAAGTAGGTCAATTTTTTGCATGGCAGCGTAAGAAGCAAATTTGGACTTTAACACACCCTTATGAGACAACCATGAGAGCTAAAATTGTTTCGTTAGAGGAAACTGCACCCGCAAGTATCGTCTACAAAACTAACCATATTTCATAAAAATATAAAAGTATGATTTTATCTCACTTGAACATCCTTAATGCGCGGGGCGTGAAAACGGTGTGCTGTGTTTCGGTCGTTGGCTACAAGTGGCAGTATGTATTTAAGCTAGACTAAGAGTTGCAGTACCTACATTTTTAGGGAGACTACAAGTTGCAGTATGCATTTAAGCTAGGCTAAGAGTTGCAGTATATTTTTTTGGGAGACTACACGGCGACACTACTTTTTTATTTACGGAAAGTGCGTAGTAAAGTCAAACGCGTGCTTCTCTATTTTTGTTTTACGACTCCGGTTGGTGTGTTTTACGCGACAGCAGTCTGAAAAAAGCCGTTTTTAGCTGCCCCGATATAGTAGAGTTCAATACTCAACTACTATTGCTCATACCACATCTGTGACCATGCGCAGAAAAAAAATGACTTCCTTCCACAGGAAGGTTACTAGTCCAAATCTACGAAAGATAGTGAAGGTGTGACAATTTTATAACGCTTACGATGGTAATATATGTGCCATACAAGACGGAAAACTTTAATAAATCTCATTGTGTGGAACTTACAGTGAAAACTGAAGATGGCAAATACTGATCCGCCTTAAATCCCAGCGATGTTTATATTTGCCCTACAAATTTCCATCAATGCACAGAATTTTCCTAGGTGCAACGGCCTGGAACTATGAATGGTCACGTTTTCTCTGGCTGATCATCAGTTGACGACATCGTCGCCCACACGCAAACTGGCAAAAAAACGTACGTATTACGCAGTTGCAGATGGCAAACGATTGCGGCCATCATCTTCGCATCATTGACGCTAGAGGCAAGGCCAACTTGAATCAGAAGAGAGGCTTGGCTATCATATAGCAGCTGTCGCCGTCTTTCCGAGAGTCAGGACTCAAATTCCCCGCTAGCCAGAGAATCTAGGACAGGAGTATCTGTGTATCTAACGCGGATTAGAAAATTCACCTACGCATCCACCGATGTACACCAGATGTTCGAAAATACTCTTCTGTACGGACGGGAACATTTCACGAAATCAATTACCCCCATGTTAGAATCCTATGCATACTCAAGCCCTGACCATTCATTCATTGGCTGCTGTTCCAAACTGAGAAAAAAATTTTGTTGGTGGAAACAAAATTTGTTTAAATCAACCAAATAATTTGTATAGGGGCAACGAAATATTTGTTTTCTCGTACCAAATTATTTTGTTGCCTTGATTTGTTTGAGGCAAACAGCTGAATTTTGTTAGCAGTGCCAAATATTTAGTAGGTCATAAAAATATTTCGTTGGACATATGAAATGCACATACAATATATATATATATATATATATATATATATATATATATATATATATATATATATATATATATATATATATATACACATACATATATATATAACTTATATATTACTGATTTAAAAATTTCTGTAGACCATAAAAAAAGTATGGTCGGACCGGGATTTGATCCATTATCCGTTCATTCCCCCTTTTTTTACTCATGACCTAACCAACTGATCTACGAATGCTCCAGTGATATTAAGACTGTTATTTGTATAGGAATAGTTGGGCCTAATATTAAATTACGATTGTACTGCTTTATTTTCAAACATGTTTGTTTTCCGTCTGCGAAAAAGTAAACGACGTCAAATAATGTTACCAAATTATTGCCGTGCACCGCAGCACCTAGAACGAATCGTGCAGCTGCGATGTTTTTCAAGTTTATAGCATTTTCTTTTGTGATCAATCGAATTAACCACTTTGAAATTGTTATAGCTAAAATTAATATACTTGAATTATGCTGATTAACAGTTTAGACGTCCTACTTGTCGCACAAGCTTATATTTTGAAAGTTGAGGTATAGACTACAGTGTTCGCCATCTTGTCGCTCACGCACGCCAGTCTGCCACCTTCCACAAGTCAACCAAATGGATTAAGTTTTGCCAACAAAATAATTTAGTCCATCGAAAAAAAAAATTGTTGGTTCAAAGCACATCAGTCATAACTAACAATATTATTTTGTTGACAAGTTGTTTATTTACACAAAATATTTGACATCCTATAGTAACCAAATATACGTTTGGCACAAACAAAGTGCGTTTAATGAATAATTTGGTCGAGGGAAATAATTAAATTTGTTTGGAGGACTCCAAGCTTGGTCTTGCCAACAAAATACTGTTTAGCTAATTCAAACATCACCCAAACAAATATATTTAGTATAATGAAATAATTCTTTCTCTCAGTGGAATGTGTAGCAGCAAGTGGACAAATGGTCGGGGGCTTGAGTATGCATAGGATATTTGATTCTAAAATGCTGGTCATTGAATTCGCGAAATTTTCCTATCCCTCCCTACTCTTCAGGTATTAGGAGAAACTAAATGCTTATTATGTGACTATGGGAGAAACGAAATACTTATTTTGTGGTACCCAGTGTTACGTACCAAAATATTAGGTATATTATTACAATAGTCCACTGCTATGTACTGAAACGAATAGCTTTCGATCTCAGTTACATTTAAGGTAAGAGGGTTTTACATCTCGTCGACAGCGAGGTTATTAGAGACGGGACACACAACTTGGTACAAAGACAGCAGCTGAGAGGGGAGTCGGACAAGGCCTTTGTTAAGAAACCATTTCGGCAGTCGCCTGAAGTGATTTCGCGAAACCATGGAAAAACGAAATCAGGATGGCCGGAGCCGGGTATCGAACCCGGGTCCTCCCGAATGCGAGTCCAACGTATTACCGTTGCGACACCTCGCTCGGTGAGTTAAAAATTAAAATATAAAAAAGGAAATGTATGTTACGTCAAATATATTACACCCGGGAAGTATTAACTAAAAGCGTGTTTCGTATACTAAACAGGACAGTACAAACATCGAATGAAAAATATTTTTTTTACTACTTACAAATAATTCCTTTGAAATATACTAGCTTTAGTAAGTATACAAGGAATTTCGTTGTATAGACACAAAGATTATATTTGTACAGAAAACGTGAAAAACTTAGCAGTCAGCGGAAATCAACGATTTCTTGGAATTATTGAATTAAATAAAAAGAACAGTCTCATGTATGCATATTGCTGGAATAAAATGACTATACATACATAATGGTCCGACGGCTTGGCTCATTAGTAGCCAACATCCGTGGTGTAATCGGCAGCGCGTCTTCCGGTATGCTAGGTTCTGGGTTCGTTTCCAAGTCTGGCTGGGCGTGAATTTGTGTTCGTCGAAGTAGTCGGTACAAATTGTCAAGTCGCATAAGTCACGTAATAAAAAGTCACTGTTCTTGTAGAAGTGCTGGTCAGCTTACAAAAAAAGTCAGTTAAGTAGTATAGTAAAAAAATGGGTAGCGCCCCTGGGCGTTGAGCCACTTGTCCCGGATTCAATTCCCGACAAGGTAGGAAACTATACGGTTACCCACCAGAGTGCAGTACTGGGTGCTGTGCTGCCCCATCACGTCCAGGCAGCTGAAGTCAATAGGGGTATTTTCGCGGTTGGATCGATAATAGGATAGTTATAAGTGTTTGCAGTGGAACATTTCCATTTACAAGCACGAAAATGATTATTTGTTAGCGAAATTACCCGAGTCGGGAGGGAATTTCAAAATTTATCTTTCAATAATTTTTTTAAATGCAAATCTAGAATTTGCGTGCTACAACGTTAACTACTTTATATTCAAGGGCTATATTACAAATGCAGGTCTGCCTGTGCATTATTCACAAACGGAAAATTACCGAACAAAAGCGTTTCTCTGTAAACGAACCTTGTAACCTACCTCGCTACTCACGTAGCCAAAAACTGTAAACGGCAGCAAACAATTTGCAGTGCGTTTGCAAACACTACTGCTACCGGAGTCGCGAAAATACTGTAGTCCTGAAACGTTCTACCAATTCAACCACCAAAATACGCCCAATGTGAACAACCAGAGTTTCATCCTCACCTAGACGTGCCTCAGATGTTCCCTGTGAGGTTCAAACTATTATCGGGCTGTAAACTCATTCAACACCACCGCATAAAAGTAACGCGCTAAAAATTACGAAAGTTAATTAATTTAACCGTATTTAAATACACAAAAATTAAAAAGAGTATATAGGCCTGCGGGTAAAGTTCGAGAACGCAGGTTCCAATCCTGTTGCATTAACTTTTTTTATTATAATTAAACGTAAAAATTAACTATGTAACAGTTACTGTACAAATAAGTTCATTGTCATGAGCAGAACAAATATATTTCAGATTTCATTTTCTCTCGCTACAAGAACCTTTGTATTTTTACAAAGAATTTCTTTGGCAACTAGATTACCGAGGTTTAGATTTCATTACTTCGCCTAAGTTTGTTTACAAATAGCGACAAGTAACTGACGGGAATAAGCGAAAGTTGTCGGAACACTATTGTGAACCTGATAACGAAAGGAGCGGTATTCGATACGTGAAGGTGGCATCGCTCATACCTTTGACTTGTGTATTAACGTTTGAAATTAAACCCCTTATTAAAAATAATACCATGATACATAAATACCTTTTACTTTCTTTAAGTTTTTTAGCTACGTGTGTAAATAACTTTTAAATTGAAACACATAGTTTTTTTTTTGTCTTTTTAAATACTCATATAAGAATTTTATATCTATAGCCGTGAATTTGTGAAGCATGAAAAGTCAGAGTTAGAAGGAAATGGTTACCAGCATATTCTAGGATGCATGCGAGGCCTTGCCAAATACGCTAGTGGCTGGCTGCAAATACTCGACACACCTTGAAGGGATTTGCCACGAAACTGAGCTAGTTATTAGCCAATCACGGGAAAATAAGCACTTTAGTGAGCCGTCTTATAAGTGAAATAACTATCTTACTGGCCAAATTTTGTAGTGATATTTTACGTACACAATGTGACAACACTGCACATAGTACGATTCATCTTACGCTACACAGGTATCTTTCCATGGGCGGTTCGGGATAAAATGAGCACCCAGAAAAGCCCTGCTAGATTTTTATTTTCAGCCAATTCCTAACTTCCCGCGCGTAACGGCAAACGACGGGAAATGTCGTCACGTCACTTAGTGTTTCCGCGTGTTCGGTAAATTGTGCAGTCGGTAGGAACATGAACAGTTTGATAAAAATGTTTATTAATTACGTAAAACTCATTTATAGATCATTCGGGATAAAGTGAGCACTAAAAATTTAACATTCCAAAAATATCACTAGCCGTTACTGCGTACAATTTAACATTACATGTAGTCCTCTTATTGCTTCTATGGTTGGTAGCAGAATTACGCAATATAGTTCTGCGTGTTTTCCTATTTAAATACAATACAGAACTAAAATAATCGGAAATCGACATAATTGAATTTTATATAATTAATAAACTTTTATAAAATTAAATTGTGTGTAATCATACTGACTACACAATTTCTTTTTTACACGCCCAAACATAAAGTGACGTGTCCAGTGAGGTTCGACATGTCTCGTCATTACTCGTTACGAGCGGAAATATAGGAATTGGCTGAAAATATAACTTTAGCAGGTATTTTTTTGAGTGTTCACTTTATCCCGACCCGAACCACCTTTATATAAATTCCAGTTGATTTAATTGTATTACTGTTGTGCTTAAATAGGAACATACACGGAACTAAACTCAGCAATTCACTTCCAACCACACAGTAAGTAAGGTAATGTTGAATTAATTGCAGAACTATTAACGGTTTTTTTTTTTTTCGAAAGGTTAAATCTTTATAGTGCTCACTTTATCCCGAACCATCTAGCGATGTTCTAAGTGAGAGAGTTTGGTCAGCGCTCAACATCGTGGTCTTTAGCCCAGGTGAGGGGTGACACGAGGTGGATATGGAGCAGCACCGGAATGAAATGATCCCGAGAAAACCACGCCAACCAGCGGCATCGTCCGGCACGATTCCCACGTGCGCAAATCCTGGGACATACCCCACCGGGAATCGAACCCGGATATCCTTGGTGGGAGGTGAATGGTCTGACCATTCGGCCACCGCGGCCCCTACCAATGTTCTGACCACCATATTATGGGCGGAGAGTTCGAATTCCGAACAGTTCAAATACGATTCTACGTAACACACAAACTAATACGTGGACGTAGAACGCAAGAGGAAAATGTTCTGTGTGCAGTGTTGCCACACTGTGCTCGTAACAAGGGTACAATATTTTACCACTCACATTTTCGTATCTTATTTAACCCGAGATTCGCGTGATGTGCTTCCTATACGGCCGTCTCTGTACAACTATTATACATACGCGCATAGTCATCTGTAAACTCTTGAGAACAAACATGTATACTGTTAGTTCAAGTTGAGAAAAGCAACAAATACGTTGAAAGGAAGAAAAACATAACCCGTGTTTCAAAAGTGTTCACTTCGCCGTGAACAGCCTTATACGTGGCCTTGTCTGGTGACTATGGACACAGCCTTGATGTTCTTTAAACTCCACATAAACAAACACTCTTTCGCTGTAGACGTAAACGATGGCGTAGGAGAGCGAGCTGGCCACTTAATCGAGAGATCGCGTCATGTTTTGGCAGCCATGTAAAAACGCTGCGGTCCGTAAAAGAAAGCCAGGGATTCTCAACTGGGGTACTACGGTTGTTTTATCGGAGTGCTCGCGTTTCTCTCGGTATATGTTCTGGTAATGGACGACTTGAAGTACACGCCCCCTGGTGTCACACCGCAGGGGAAATACTGTGGGGAAACAAAGCTTGTTTACAGACATACTGATTTGTTAGTTGGTAATTGCAGAAAGTAAAAATGTTGCGCATTCATAGATTTGCACGTAAGGGTAAAAAATATTAGTTTCAATTTCATGGTTGATACGCAAATACATACTGTAAGATTAATGTTTACCTGAAAAAGCGACAAATTCCAAACAAATAATCAATTTTCTTTACGTACATCTCATCCGGGACATGTGAAGCCAAACAGCTAAATGAAGGTTATGTTAGGCTGTGGTATCCATGGAGATAGGAATTGTATCCCACACCTCACTGAAGTGCCGCCTCTTTTCAAGTCGTCCATTCATTGTGTTATTACACGTCTGCATGAACAGACGAAGAGTTGCCCACTTTATTTTTTTGGAAGGCCTCGAGTGTGAACGAATTATAATGCCTCCTGGTCGAAGGCACAGTTTAAATGGTAACAGACGTGAAATAGCGTGGCGGCTCAACTGATTGGGGGAAACTTAGCCGCTTATTGGCTGCCTGTGTTTGTTGATACCAGACCCGCGTCGGTTTGGCTACTGCATATTAAGGAAGGTTTCCTATTGGCCTGGCTTCCTGGCAGATCAGCCGCCTTACGTTGATTAGCAGTACGAGTTTCCGTCATTACTAGCCAGCAAAGCTATTTTGTTGACTTGTGTGACTGAATCAGTCGACATACCGACTACTTCACTTCTGTATTCCAAAATATTCTGTGTTCTAAGGTAGATAAAGAGAATTCGGGCATCGAAAAATATCGAGGGATGGCATGAGGTGAATATAAATAAGTGCTGAAATTAAGGGCGGAATACCCGTGAGAAAACCCGCCGACCATCGATATCTTCCGACACGACTCCCACCATGCTAATATCCGGGTCGACCCAGCCGGGTCTAGCTAAATGGAAATTAGGATAGCCGAAACTGAGGATTGAACTCGGACCCTCCCGAATATTAGTCGTAATGTGTTTCCGTTTAGCCACCTCACTCAGTCACATACTTTAAGTCTATTTTCATTCACGTACTTAAGTATATATTTTCATCATTAGAGAATTCCTCCCATATTTTTCAAACATTTACTCTGAAATACATTATATTTTATTGAATGAAAGTTTACTAAAAATATTTAATTACATTAACAGAATCTAAATCAATAAAACCTAAAAATATATAATTATTTTAAGAGCGCTATACATCTGATGCATGCGTGTAGGAGGCAATGTTTTTTTAAGAAATACTACTAAACGTGTGTTCAATATCTGTATCAACGAAAAGAAAACAAGTTTATAACTATGCTTCTCCAATTTTGTTTAAAAAATATGCTTAGAAGCATGGTTTCGGGGCACCTCAAAATGACTTAAAGCGGGTTTTCCAAATTGCTGTCACGTAAAAAAATCCAACCGGAATCGTAAACCAAAAATAGAGAAGCACTCGCTGGAGTTTACTACTCACTTTCTGCAAATAAAAAAAGTAGGACCACCACGGGGGAAAAAGCCAACGACCAAAACACTGCACACTGTTTTCACTTCCAGAGCATAATGGCGATATGGTTGTTGACACACGAGCCAGTCTAAACCTTATCACTCCCCTCTTTCAGTACCGCCAACGTGCATCTGGCGCCTGATGCAAATTTTAAAACTACCACATCATGAAAAACTAAACAGTTTTACTCAAGTTTTCTAAACTCTAAAAAATTTACTCAATGAAAAGAACAATATTCCCAAATATTCATAGTTTTTCTAGTAACTGTTTAACATCAGATAGAAACTTTACAAATAATTTCAGAACTGACTATTCAAGGTCAAACTTCTATAATTATCAAGGCAAAAATGTTTATACATTATTGTTACAAAACTCTTAAGTTTATAACTGCAGCACTAGGCCTACAAACTGTTTAAGGCCGTTCAAGTGTGAAATTAATAATTTTATTTGAGTACGAAATTATGTCAGTTTTGTCACTTGAGACTGCATTATCCTCTTATGGAAACATTTATAGAATACATAGTATTAAAAAACAACATGTCAAAGTCAAAGTTTGCATGACTACGGCCGCATACAACAAGAAAATTATAGACTTACAGAAATGAAATAATTTACTCTAAGATTAGATGCCGCGGCCTAGTAGACAAAAGTTATTAAAACATGAAAGGGGCATCTTGGTATTTTTCAAATATTGCTGAAAAATAACATTTTTATGTCGAAAATTAGTGACATCTTAGGTGCACTAAAAAGAATATAGTTTTATTTCATGCAAATATTTTGTTTTTGACCAATAGCGGCATTCCTTCACATTACGATACCAAGTTTATAGCAATGCAAATTGTCGACTCGTTGTGGTGTATGTGTGCAGTAACAAGTGCGCGTCACCTTCTGCGACACAATTTTTTACACTCCCCTTTCATGGGGGGGGGGGGTGGAGATTTCGTACTGATATTCCCTAGCAGGAATGGCAAAAATCGTGTTTTTTTTAATACATTTAAACAGTTTTTTTTTTAGTTTTAAACAGTTTTTTTTTGTTTAAAACAAAAAAAAATTCTATGTAATAAAACCATCGGAGGAGAAAAAATGTGTGAGGGCAAAGTGCAAAAAATGTAAAATTGAAATGGTAGGTTTAATTGCAAGAATGAAAATTCATTTAGAAAAGTGTCACTGACGACTTCTATATTTCTCATTCTGAAGATAACGAAAGTGTACTGACTGTATCGACATCTCCAAGCGAGGGTTTGATACACCTTCTAGCTCCAGTGCTCCTTCCCAAGGGAAAAGAGTATGCTTGGATAGATCACCCCCGTCTCCAGCTGTATACAGGAGTAGAAGTGCAAGTGGTGAAGGTAACAGTGCATTGGACAAATTTATTACTCGTACTTCACAAAACGAAGGTAAAAAGTTAGACATTCAAGTTGCAAGATTCATTTATGGTACTAATTCACCCTTTAAGCTTGTTGAACAGGTAGAATTTGTTAAAATGGTAAAATTACTACGTCCTGGGTACAAACTACCAAATCGTAAACAAGTTGCTAATGAGCTATTAGATGTTTACGATTCAGTAACAGTAGACAGCATGAACACGTTAAATGGAAAAACAGTTTGCATGGCATTAGATGGATGGAGTAATACACATAATGATTCAATTTGGTGTGTTTCTGCAACAGATATTCTAGATGAGTATGTTCATCTGACTGATACCATTGACTCAGCTGACAATAGTCATAGTACTTACTGCAACTGGCTATAAGTGGAATTCAAAAATGTCAACAAAAGTATGGTTGTGCTGTTCGCAGCTTTGTAACTGACAATGCAGCAAATATGTCAAAAATTAGAGAAGAACTGGCAAAAAGTGCAGAATATGACTTAGACATCATAACTGACGGATGTTCAGCACACATTCTTAATTTGTTTGCACATGACATAGATATACCCGAGATAAAAGAACACATCAAGCAAATAATGAAATATTTCAAAAATTCACATTTTGCTTCTTCCAAGTATAAACAAGCTGGAGGAAAATCATTAATTTTGCCACAAGATGTTCGGTGGAATACTCTTGCAGACTGCATTGAATCATACATTGTCAACTGGCACATTATGTCTAAAGTTTGCAGTGAAAACCGAGCAGCAATTGATGTAGTTATTGCTTCAAAAGTGAACAACATTAATCTTAAAATGAATGCCCAAGATTTTTTGGTAAAGTTGAAGAAAATCGCTGTTGCTCTGGATAAAGTACAAAAAGATATGTGCACGATTGGAGAAGCTACAGAAATTTGGTTCTCCCTACTCTCTGACTTTGACAGAGCTGAATATGTTAAAGAGGTTTCCTACTTAAAGAAAAGATTTCAAATGGCAATGACACCTACACATTTCCTAGTACATATTCTAGATCCACGCTTTAGAGGAGCCCAATTAAACTAAGAAAATATTGACAGTGCTATGGAATATTTATAAAGCTATCATCCAACATTAATGCCTGAAGTAATCAAGTACAGAGCCAAAGTTTCCCCATTTAGGGAATATCTATTTTCAAAACATGCCCTAGAGGGTGTAAAGCCTGTGACATGGTGGCTGGCATTAGCGGGTAATGTAAGTGTACAGATGATGGACCTTGCCAAGCAGCTTCACAGTGCTACCACATCTTCTGCTGGAATTGAACGGTTATTTTCTTCTTTTGGGCTTATTCATTCTAAAATCAGGAACAAATTAGGTACTGAGAAATCAGCAAAATTAGTTTCAGTTTTTCGTGCTCTCAACAGTCAACACAACTAAAAAGTAATCCCTGTAATGCATAATGATAGTTTGTGGGTTCATTTTATGCTGATAGTAATGACTTTCATTTTACTTAAATACATAGGTACTTATTTGTGATTGTGGCATGTATTGTTACATGTGTATTTGTACAGTGTAATTTTATTTTACATGTAAAGTATAAATATTATGGACATGCTAAGCATATTTTAGTTTTGTTTCCCTTTCATTTGTGTGTGTGACTGACTGCATAAGTTATTTGTAAGCATTTAGTGTTTACAGTTAAAGTGCATTTATTTGGAACTTGAACTTATCTACAATCTTAGTCTGTCGTATTTATGTTTGTCGTATTGTAGTAGTCACGGTGGCTATATTTTGAATAATGTGTGTTAGTATGCCTAACTACCATTTAAAGATATTAATAAAAATTTTAAAACATATTTTGCTGATTCTCACATTTAACCAATTGTTAAATATTTTATTTTGCGTAAGTGAAAAAGTGTGTGTTAAGTTTTCTACATGTAGGAGTTACTGTACACATGCATCATTGAAGTAGAATGTGAAATTTTATTAAGTAAAGTAATAATATGTTTGTTTTAAACAACCTTGAAAAAAACATGTTTTAAACTATTTGTTTTAAACGATGGAAATGAAATAGTTTTCAACAAACTCGTTGTTTTAAAACAGTTTAAAACAACCCGTTTAAAACATTTTGTTTTAAACATGCCAACCCTGTTCCTTAGTCTCGAATAGCCTTAAGACAACATTCAAAAGTTAGGAGACAAAAGTACATTATAAAAAGTATATACAATCCAAAATCAAATTTTAATTTCATTAAACTTTACACAGTGTAAACTGAAAACACACTGATACCAAAGTATTGACTGATAAAGTGATAAGGTTTATTAATAACTGTAACCAAAATGTGTACTTTCAACAAACAAAACACAAGCTTCTGAAACAAATTGGTTCAGGAAAGCATGTGATGTAGGAACTATACCATGTAAATGACATATAAAATAAAATAAATAAGTATATAAAGTTCAACAAATATTATGCAAAATAAAGCTACCTACTTCCTTTATTCGTTACTTACAGTATTTGGTAAACAGTTATTGGAGTTTATCTATATGTTAGAACCTTATACTCTAGTTTACTTAACAAAATCTGATAAATCATTTTAAAAACCTTACATTGGTTCAACATTACCCAGTCAT
>PNEQ01031323.1:13791-27872 GCA_003012365.1 Medauroidea extradentata
AGGGAAAAAAAAAAAAAAAAAAAAAAAAAAAGGACAGGAAACTTTTATTTTTTTTTTCATCGAGATGAAAAAAATACAGGAAAGAAAAAAAAGCAATCAAAATGATCCTACAGTTTCTGAATTACAAATATGGATGGTATGTAGACATTTGGGCCTATCTGCCAATACACATAATACCCTTATGTATTGCAAATGCCAACCCAGTAGAAAGGATGACTCCAACAGTTCTCCTCCACTCCGTCACCTTATCACTGCTTCTTGCCCATGACTTTCCTTTTGTATAAACTATTAGCTTGGGAAAAGTAAAAAAAAATGTTTACAGGGAAATAGTGTTTTTTTTCTCAGACATGATATAGCCTAATTGACATGTAAAATTTAACATGATTACTGTTCGCCAGGTGTTCAGTTACGATTTACGATGGGGTGTGTGTGTATTCCTGATTACTAGTAAACAAGTTACTGTAATGTGATGCTTCTATAGATTCCCTTATCTTAAAACTGTAAAGTTCTCTTGTTTACCTTCTTTCCACATTCCTACACATTAAGAATGAATCATACAGGCCAATTCTCCGCTTTTCTCCTTACTTTATTGACCTTATATAAGTTACTACATATTATTTAGCCACCATAGTTTTAGTATAATTTCACAAATTTTAAAGAATTTTTTCCAGAAAATTTAGAAAAAACCTGATTTTTTCCCTGGTATTTTCCTATCACCAATTTTTCTGGAAATTTTAGAACCCTAGCCCTGCACCACATGCAGACTTAATATTTTGTTTGTAATATTAATTTACATACCTAGATCCACATTAAAAAATGAACTACAGTATGTGCCAGAACACTAAAAATTCATTAATATTAAGGGGGAGTGTTAGACAAGTTAACTGTATTTTCAGTTTTTGAGTCGTAACATTTGTTCAAATTGTATTGTCAAATGTTTCTCTTTTGTACAAAGAGATGCTTTATCAAAGAGAAAATTTTGATAAAACAATCTGAATAAACGTTGGTACAAAAACTGAAAATACAATAAAATTGTCTAACATTCCCTCTTAAACACACATGTACTAGATAAAACTTACATTTTTGAAGACAATTTCAAGCAAGCAAACATACCTACTCATACAATCCTAATAACAATAAGGTAAGTGAATTTGGACATATTAAGTCAATGAACTAGCTGTGTTTATTTGACACTCATGGAAATAGCAAAACCTGAATTCACTTGTTTTCAATGAAGGGGAAAGAAACAGCAGCAACACTAAGGACATCAAGCCACAATCATGAAAAGTGTTCTGCCAAATCCAGTGGCATCAACTCACCACTAACAACTAGATAGTCTGTGGCACGCATCCAGTGATACTGAGAAACAACTATTGAGTCTTAATTACAAGCATGTAGGGTTGTGAAAGCTGATGACGATAGGTGGTCTAATTAGTTCTTGGTTCTGGTGCTGGATCTGAAACTCCACGCAGGTGAAAGGAATCCAGTTCCTATTCCAGAACCAATGAGATGAACTTTTCCAATTTGAGCCATCCCGAGAGTATTTGGCAGTTGAATAGTTTATTGTTATTTGCAGAAGTATTTTACGGAAAGCATTTCAATTTAATGGCACCAGTATCTTTAGATTGAAGGTAAATATAATTTAGATTATATAAACCTCGGTGCCAGTCAATAAATTCAAAACGTACAACTAGTGTGATAAGAACACAACAATAATAGAAGTTTGATTGATCTATTAATGTTCTAGTTGCCACAAATACCTTTTTATGTATGTAGTGTACATCTTAATTGTCTGACAATGTCTGTCCACCCACATTAAAGACACTACAGCATGGTTGATGGCTGGGGCTGAAGTGGTTGCCTCCTACTTATAGTAGATCCAGGTTCGATTCCCGGCACGGTCAGTCACCGGGTCTTCGCATGTGAGAACTGTGCCGGACTATGCCACTGGGATATCCCGTTTTCCCCGCCCATTCATTCCGGCACTGTTCCACACTCACATCTATCACCCCCAACAGCGCTTAAGACCTCGATGTTAAGCGCTGAAATCTATTCACTCACTCCTCATGGCTGATGGATAGGGTAAGCAGGATAATTATGGCGGTTTGCCTGACATTCAATTCTGTTGATGCACTGGCAACTGCACAAAACACTGTAATGAGAGCTGGAGTTTGCAACATAAAAACAAGAGGTACTATAATTGGTACACACAAATATACTACAAATGCACTTTGTGCTAAAATACAGGATCAATTCAGAAATCATGGAAACAATTTTCCAATTTCGAAAAGTATAATTAATTACCTAATGGTTTCCATAGCGCTATGTGACATTCACATGTAGTGTTGTTATGAAATTGGGCTATCTTAATGTACTCACTATATTCAACTTGAATGATGAATAGCTTGTACACACACGATGCATTCTCATTAGAACTATTGCAAACTGGATAAACTTCAAAATATATACAGAAAATTGCCCTAATACTGAAATTTACAATCAAAAAATGGAAATAAATTTTTTTGTTAACGGAACACAATTTACCCTATCTAGGTTATTAAAAAATTTAATGTAAACTTTGGTTGTAATTACTATTAAAAGTAGTTATCACATGCAAGAAGATTTCCTGCAATACATTTCCAACTATAGCAGACATGAAATGACTTGATCACAAGTGGAGTACATATGTAATGAAAAGCTAAAAAATCACACAAACAATATTGTCACATTATTTTATACATTTGCCAATATTCCCTTGCACTTACTTTTTATAAAATACATTTAATAATAATAAAACACAAACTCTGCAATGAGACATTTCCTGTTTGGGTTTTAGAAAAACCAAACGTACACACAAGATGAGTCTACTTCCTTTTTACTTAGTATGGAACTCAAGTGATGAAGGACGTCCAAACTGTTTTCAAGCCAGCCTGTGATATATCGTTGACAAGAATGTGAAGAAGGAAAAGTAATACAGCTACGTAAAACACTTCTACAGGTTGAAAATTAGGTCTACTTACTACTTTACCCAACTTTTTATTATACATCTGAGATAGTAGGCTAGTTGGTAAGTTAATATGAGCTAATTTAACAACACTGCAACTATTTATTTATGTAAAAACAATGGAGTTGGATTTTGCACAATCCCCCCCCCCCTCATCACTAAGAGTTGGTTTACTGTTTAAAAACAAGTAAGCACATTTTTCAATGACTAAAACCTATGTTGCCGTATGAAGTAAAACCTATGGCCATTTAAGTATATATGACATGGAATAGTATTTAGAGATAATAGGATACATAGAAACAAAGTCCTAATAAACCGCACAGTGTGAAACATTTACAGTATAGAAACATAATTTTTAAGATTAAAATTTCTTATTCTGGGTTTGTGTTTTTCTTGTGTATTTTGGAGGTTAAACCAACATGGCGGACATAAGATAAATCCTGTACTGAGATTGGTTACTGTCCTATGTATCCACACAAACTTGTAAAGAAATAATACAACTTTCTATATGCATGCAAACAACCACTTTTGAGTACAGTAGTTGTGAATAAGTAGGTTAAGAAACCAATGAAGTTAGTTCTTATGCAACGACCTATGATCTCTATGCTTACTGTTATGTCATCAATTGTGAACTCCACCTTAATCCTGCCACTGACACAATCCCAATGTGAATAGTATCCACATCGATACAGGACTACCCAATGGTCCTACAATGAACTATGAAGCAAATTTCCCAGTGATAAAATAACTGTTTCAAAGCTTAAATCCCGAAATGATCCAGCTGGATGGAGATACTGCATACAAGTTCAGCACATTTACAAGTAGCATCAGTATCACATTTATTGTTCATTCGTTTCCAAGCCTCCAACGTGCAAAAACAGCTACAGGTAGGCAGTGCCATTTAGTCAACTTGTATTCATATTAAAGTAAACTACCTATGTGATCAAAACTGCCCATATACATTACAAAACATGATTTTTTAAAACACAGGACAACATTGTATGACCCTGTACCATGTACAAGTAGGAGCAGTCATCAGGCTGAGCACGACAGCAACATTGGGAATATTAGAGTAACTTACTGAATTTCAATGGTGATGTGGTGGAGAACTACTTGTGTAAAGAGCATGTGCACGAACATTTTTCTCCCTAGAATATTCATTAGTCCATGTTTCTGATGTAACAGTTAAGTGGAAAGATTTAGTGATGTGTTCCACAAACAAACATGCAGGCATGCCTCCTACATTTCTGTGTTTGACACGGAACAGCGTAGCAATAGGAGCCAGAGTACCATATAGCTTCTATTCCTGGAATTTAAACACTGCAACAAAAGTTTATCACTGCAGTCACATTTCGTAAAACATTTTAATACAAATGAAATATTATTTTGAATTGAGTTTGTTATTTGATTTCTTAAAACAATGCTTGCAGGAATATAGATATTAATTAGCTGATGATCAAGATAACCTTGTCACGCAACTGAACAACCATACCTACTCACAGACAGTTACATTTATTAATATCTCTTGACTAAAATATTTCTTTTATAACTTATAACTTTGATCACTTAATTTTTTAACTTAAATTTCATTTGTAATGTTTTTGTAAATTTTAAGTTTTTACCTTTAAACAGTTAATTAATTCTTACTTTGCCCGTAACCAGTTAGATTATTTTATTAACTTTACATTTACCAGGTATGACCAGCTGAAGAAACGTAAGGTGTTCTCTATTGTAATGCGTTTCATTGGAGAACACGTTTGAAAATTTAAAGTACTGGAAAATTTTGCATATTTTTTAAAGTGACTGACTGCACTAGCATCGGCTTAGCACACACTGTTGGATACTCTAATAAGCTATGGTATGGTCAGAGATACGACAGTTACACAGTACGGTCAGCGATACGACAGTTACAATGCAATGTGCAGTCAGTTTAAAGAAATGTCAGCAGATGCAACAAACAAGTGTTCACTTACTCTGTATTTAAGTTATCATGTTAAGATTCAAATTTCGAACTTCCAGTGCTCCATATTTGTGATATTTGTCAAATCAGTAATGTACTTGGAATCAAAAAGACAGCGTGCTGTATTTTGTCTCGCAAGTAGCAATTACAGAGTTTCTCATTCAGAACTTTTGTCTCAAGCCACCACGAAATGTGTCAAGCCATACCGCACAACCAGGTTCATTGAAGACCACTCTGACGATTACATTCCTTGAACTATTAAAATATATTCTTGCTGCACTGCAAAAGGTAAGATTATTGGAGAGACAGTTATTCATAAGCAACTGAACAGTTAACACCTTTAATTTGAAACTATGACTCATCACTGGTTTACATATAATTGACCAATATCTATTGTGTTGCAGTCTCCTTGACATTATGAAGGCAGTAACGATGATACAAAAATTTCAGATATTTTCACTCTTTCACTTGTAATGGGCCCTACACACACAAGTTCACTACATGCAATGGATTTTATCATAGCATGAATCAACTTACTGTCTTGGAGCCAAAGAAGCAAACATTTACTTTTCTGTTGTAGACATTTTTAAAAAAAAAACTACCAGCTTTTCGTAAGAATAAATCTTAACAAATCTGGAAGTTTAAAACTGTCACAAAAGTAAAACCTAAACATTTCTAAATCTGCTAATTGAAAATAAGTAGCCCACTTTCAAATGATGAAGACTAATGTATTCATGTTTTTAAAAAAAAATGGGTTTGAAATTTAATTACAGGTTAAAAATATTAACATATTTGCAAAAAAAATGTGTTGAGTTCCACTACTAACAGCTATTTCAATATGTTGCAGAGCTCTGCGAAAAACCTGATGTCGTAGATAGAACACTGTCAGCTGGAACACAGTAACTAACTTAACATTTGTGGACTACTTTCGGTTTATTCTTTACACTTCTTCATTACACTGAAATGCTACAAAGTGTTGTTTATTACTAATTATACATATCTTATTGTCACTTGTTTACCATTATTATTTCAATTGTAAGTAGGCATAAGTATTTCATCCTTTTAATGACCGGTGATATAAATCCGCAGTTGGTAGCGATTATTTAATTTTCGACGAAACTACTTAACATGGATTACATATATCCTGTATTGTTGGAAAGAACACACGTTTAAAACTAAGCTGCCACTATAAGCTCAGAACTTGTGGCATGCTTATTTCTCTGGCTCCTAAAAACTGAACGAGTGTTTGCTTGATTTGGGTATTCCGAACTTACTTCATGTCAATATTGGGATAGTTTCTTAACAAAAGCCATAGCTGGCTCCTTTCCCAGCCCAAGTCATTAATTCAAGCGTGTGTAATGGTTTCCACTGACTTCACATGAGACATTAAGCCCAATTACCTTATTCCTCTAAATTGCTAAAACTGAGTTTTTCAGGCTGCAATAAATGACTGGATTGGCAAGACACGAAGAAAGAAACACATGTTGGACTTTTAATCATAGTTCTCACAAACTAACAATTATGGTCACCCTTTGAAGTCCCAAAGAAAAAATTATATAAAACATAGCTTTTCAGTAGTGACTTGCGGATAAAATAAATGATAGCGCATTACATACAACGGTAGGCAGCAAACTTAGTCCTTTATAAATTTTGACTTTCACACACGTACGAATGCAGCCTATTTGGGGAGACGCCTTACTCTTAAGCTGCAATACCTATTCCTACATTTTGTTAAAAGTCCTCAAATCTCCAACATACAGTCAATTGCTAGCATTTATAGTAGTCACCTGTTCAGTTTAGAACATATGTGAAAAGTGTATTAAAGAGGTGAAAGAAAAAGTGGGAAAATGATAACACCAGAAACAGCCTAAAGAGCTTTGTCTCTATTACAAGATGACACTTACAAAAGATATCTCATTGGAAATGTGTGTAAAAGAGTGAGGGGTTGAAGAAATACAGTTCAGTGTGACAAAAACTTACCTACAGAAGGTGATAGAAGTGGGCCCACTGACCTTGAGGCAGGGGAGCAGATGACACAAGTTTTTGAGGATGCATTGGAGCTTCCGTCAACAGTGTGGGTTGTCGCCTGACCAATGGCGCATGTACTGAGAGTTTATGTACCCCCACAGATGAAACCATACTTCAACGGAAAATAATATGTAATCATCCTGCAACACTTCCACGACGATATTGGACATAAACCACTTGCACGGCCGCACTCTATCTGTCGTGTCCACATCCAGCAACTGATGCACAGCAGTAAATTTATATTTGTGCGGGTCCTACTTTAGGATCCAAACAGAGGCTGAGCGGGACACCCGCAACTGTTGTGACAAATGCCGGGACGGATTTCATGAACTGCAATCATTATCTACACTGAACTAGCCACTTTTGCACAGTGCAGACATTCTTTTGACACACAGTTTGTTTATACAGCACAGACCCAGTTGCACACCATTTTGCGACCTTCTGCAGGACTAACTTGGCAAGAGCCTTTACTGCAAACTCACACAACTCAAATTCCGGCAGAAACAATTCTGCACACTGTGTATGTCTCCATCACAAAAATACGCTGCCACCCTTCACACGACTGACAGTAGTGCACAGCAGCTGCAAGCAGCGTGCCTCGCAGTCACTTGATAGGCACTTCCAGCTCCTACTTTATATGGTCGTGTCACATTGCACAGTATTTTTTCATATCCTCCCTCCTTTACACACATTTCCCAAAGGTTTTTTTTAAAGTATGCCTACTTATCTTTACATGAATACACCTCAAAATGTTTCCTGTCCTTCCTGCAAAAACAAGCAGTTTTCAGCAAAGTTTCAACTGTGTCATCTAAAATCATAATTACACCAATTAAATAAAAAATGCTCAGTGGACACATACACATCTAGAGTACCATCAACCAATGTATTACTGTGCATGATCCCTTAGACGACTTAACTCCACGTTATAAACAAAATTTTCAGTATTTCCTTACCATTTTGTAATTACTTTATAATATGCAGTTTGTCGCTTCTGTATCTATTGAAAGTCAAAGTGGTTACTGTAGTTCATGTCACGTTTAACAAAACCTTCCATCCTGCAACACCAATTTTTAAACTACCAATAGACTAATGTACTGAACTATTATGGACGTACGCCATTGCAAAATTATGCTGTCCCAGAAATCTTAGAATAAGACTAAGAAAAAACAAAAAAAAAAAAAAAAAAGAGAAAGCAAGCCTAGTTTGGCTGTAGTCAACACATCCATAAACCAAAACAGAACATGCTTGTTTTCTCAGTTTTTAATGTACGTTATTCTGTCCCATTGCATGAAACATTCAAAGACATTACCAGTACACTATATAAAACTGATTCTGAGGTTTGGACCCCCCTTCTAGTCTATATGCTGACTGCCAGTATTCCTGAAGTTGACACAGGCTTAATTTTCAGATAGGTGTGTAACTAATCACTGACTAAACTAATGTATAACAATAAAACAGTCTAGATTATCCATTAGGCAGATTAACCATAGCATTCACAATAGCCACAATTTACAAATCTCTAAAAAATCCAGATTATCTCTGAAAATCCATATGCAACTTGACTAAGAGATGTGCGATACAAAAGGCCCCCAGAACAGCATTACTTAACTGAACGAATAGTTGTGACGCATGCTGCAACAATAAAACTACTGCATTCTCCATCAAAGCCTACAGGTAACTAAAACGAAGAGCAATTTACAAAGTTTAATTACGAATTGATATGGTATGTACGCTACACAACCGCGACTTTACATGTCAGAATAGGGAATATCATACACTGTACTAAAGTAAACAATGTAGTGTGTTTACAGTAAATTTTCAATCAAGAAACAACCTCGAATGGAACTGACAAATGGCAATTTAAATGTTAGGGCCTACTATAAAAACACGCTGGCTGGACAGAAGTAGGAGTGAAGACAATCCAGCCTGGGTGTCAAAATGGACTGCAGAGTTAAATCCAGATCAAATGTTTACTTTAAGACAGTCTCTTGGCTGCCGCTCGAACTGCATGCAGTGAGTTTGGAGTTAGGGGCCTACATTTTTTCTCAGAGACCAATAAATGTGCATCCACAATGCTTATCTACGAAAATAAAATACACTTCAAACCATTTGTGAATGTGAATTTAAGACACATAACAGATCGGAAGCATTATTTTTTTAATGCCCTCACACATGGCTATAATCAGTTTTTTTTTCAGATGGTTGTTTCTCAAGATATACATGTAGGCCTCAAGGTCTAAAATTACATTGGACTTTGCTACAGTGATAGGTTCAATAAATGTATGAACCAAGTTAACAGCTTTAAGTTCCACAGTAAAAACTATATGGCAGGAACATTGTGGTAGAGTTTATGACTTTGTGTATATCAGTGGTTCAGGATAAAGTAAACACTCGGAAAAGCCCTGCTAAATGTATACTTTCAGCCGATCAGTATCTTTCTACTTGTAACGTCTAACGACAAACATGTCACTTTTGCTTGCGGATTTAAGATAAATTGTGCAGTTGGCAGGAACCTATATAGTTTGATAAAAAAAAGTTTATTGATTATATATTACACAAATATGTCAAATTTACTAGATTTTATTTCAGTATTTAAACAGGAAAATATATGGAACTTCGTATGTCAATTTGCTGCAAACCATAGGATACTATACCTGCCGTACGGTAACTTGATACTTTCTAGAAGCCTTGCTTCTAACTTGGATCTGTTTTCACACTAACTATGTATTCTTCTACCAGACATCAACAATAACATTGCCAAGCTGATGGCTGCACTGCAAGCCGACGAACATTGTTCATCCACCGCCACTAACATATTGTAATATATACAAAATGTAAACGTACATTTTATTTCATTTCCTGAAAATGAACACATTATGTACATATTCCATTAAACAATTTTCAATATTTTAGCTGCTGTTCATAATGCCTGCAGCGTAACTAGCTATTTCTACGACAACACAACCATCCTCCAACTATCACATAATGTGTTTAGCTCACTTTTAAAATAATTATTAGGTACGAACAAATTTCATACTCCCGGATGTGTAACAATAAAAAATTAATTTATTTATATATCTCACAGCATTGCCTTTTTGTTTTCTTATACAGTTGTATGGTAGGCCTAATAGGCCTAATGGAAGTATTCCTAGCAATTTTTTTCAACAGATTGTTTCTAAAAGTAGCCTATCACCTTACCGTACAACTGGTATAGCAGTAAGGAAACTATTGTTAATGTTAAATTACATTCAATATAGCGTAATTATTTTTGTAAGGTTAAATCTTTAGTGCTCACTTAATCCCGAAAAACCTATACAGACGATATTACAATAGGCTACATGTTCAGGCTGTCATCACTCGTGGCGACTCATCAATGTTTGCCTGGCATAAACACACATCAGGTGACTGCCTTAAATGGTCACCATATTGAATCAACTGGTTAAATGTAAAAGGTTAGAACAGTTATGGGCTAGCCAAATAAAGAATGTTCAATGTTCTATAATCAAACTAAGCAATAAAATTATAGGTCCACTTTGTATGCCTAGGCCAATTGTAAATTTTTTATAAAAGTTAATAAATATTTGCAGCTTTTCTTTGGAGAAATTTTAGAATATTTGACTTAAATATGTCTCTACACAATATTTGATCCGCATTCACTCCAATTTAAAAATAGCCATGGAGTGTGGAATGTGCCCCCTACCCCCACCAAACTTTTTTTTTAACACGGCAATCAAATAAATACACTTATCATTTTCCCAGCATCATTGTTTTAAATAACTTCAACCACAATGAACAACAATTAAGACATTGTGGCCAGAAAGCATATGGCAATAAAGTTACAACTTTTTTCTTCCTCCTCTATATAATTTTTTAGCCCAGTAGGTACCTTAAACAACTGTAGTGTTACAAAGGATACTTTATTAATATGGGAATAGTTAACAAGTAAATATTTGGTCTATCAATAGTTAGCAAAAATTTTAATTATTCTGTTAACTTTCCCTACAGTACTAGGAACACCTTTCAATTCAAGTCATAAATTTCCATTCAGGCCATGTTTATTCAAGTGCAAATTCAGTGCAGTCCTGAATTTTACTGTAAACATAATAGTATGTCTAACGGTGAAGGGGGTTGGAAAGTTTAGGAGGGATTTGGTAGATGACTGAGGAGAGTGCTTTAGCTTGCAACCAGGCAGTTACTCAAATGCAAGTGAAATTACTATTGTTATTATTATGTTAAGTAACACAACAGTACCGTGAGATTTTGTTAATGATAATGGTAGGCCCATATTACATATATCTGACATGTTCCATACTCTTTGAGCAACTAGCTCAAACAGCATCTTATGGAATCTAGATAAATAAATAATAAGTAAATAAATAGAGGCCTAGTTAGTCGCTTACCAAGTGCGGTGAATTTTTTTGTAAACTTTTCAGCAACAGTGATACGACTATTTTCATTCCTTTCTTTAAACCACTCAAAATAAACAAATGTATATGGCAATTATCATAGTTAAATTTAGGTTAAAAGAATAATAGCTGTTATGTCAGTGCAACTTTACAACTGATCAGTGAATTTTTTAATGTAATAATCTATCTGCTCATTATCTATCTGTGTAGGTCCCTACCATACTGTCACTAATAAGAATTCAGTATGTAACTCATTAGGACACTCCAAAACTAAAAAATAAATAAATTAGAACCTACGCAAATGTGTTTCAAACTGGTACCAATTCACACAAGTTCATAGTTTAAAACCAACATAACCACCACATTTACAGGTTGTTGGTTTGTTACAAACACCTACTTACTTTGACTTTAAATTCTCACTCACCTCATTGAAGGCCATAATTTGTTAACCCTCCTTTCCTTTGCACAGCGAGAAATCCACCTGTACAACTCGTACAGGAAGTGTTATTGTCTTGCACAGGAATGTTTACACATGAGTGGCACTAAAAACGATCACATTTACGTAAACTAACAACTTTTTAAAATTTTCACGATAACATTTTTATTGTGAAATGACTTTTTCACCAAAACATTCACGTAAACATAGGTTAAAGTTGACACATTCATCAGGTGGGATATGTTAGGTTATATGGATTCACGTCTGATGTAAACTAAACGGACGTATCTCTGATAGTAAACAAAGTTTCATAACAAAATCTTTATTATGCCCCGTTTTGGAACACAAAAGTTTGAAACTAACATCGAAATCTACGCGTACACTCTCGCGAGTGTTTGTTTCCAAATCACACACGACGTCGCCATTTTGATTTGATGTCACAAACACACACATACAAACGTTAACAATTCACAACTCGCTATGCATAGTACGTCATTACAGGTGTGTTGCCGCGTACGCAAGGTGGAACAAGGCAAAAGATTGCGCAATCTAAAATAGATCTACGACATAAACACTATTCGCAAAACGTACCAAGCGAAAACTAAAGAACACTTCTTTCAGTTATTTATTTTTCTAATCATACATTTCTTCAAATAGTTTATCAACAGTATCACACCCAAAAACCATAGAAAATAGGAAAACAGTTGGTTGTATCAATCCGCACAGCTACCTGAACAGAAGGTAAATTTAATCGCTCATGTGACCAACAGCAACCTATAAAATACTTGCGTAAATGTACTAAAGTATTTCCTGTATTAAGCTGAAACAAAAAACTTTTGAAATTAAAATCATGTCAGTATAAAAACACATTTTTCTGTAAATACCGCAAATTTGTACACGAATTGCAAAAAATTTTGTATATAGTACTTAACCAACAATATGCTACAAATGAAAATCGTGGTATCACAAATTTAAATTTTGAATAGGTAAGACACAGAAAATTGCCAGTATGTGAGATTTGTTGAATTTGCGTGAATATTATAGTGCTTCGTATCAATGTTCACTGACTAAAGTCAGACAATCATGCAGGGGTAGATCCATGGGTAGGGGGTACTCCCTATTTGATCTTTTGTGTGTAGTTTAATCCTTAACATATTAAACATTTAAAAGTGGTCGTCAGCCACACTACCCACCCTCCCCGAGTGTTCGCCATCCCTGACAAGTTGGCGCTACCGGGCAACCTGTCCTCCGCACGCCACTGCCGTGCAGGACAGTTCTCATTTAGTATACCATATATATTTCTTCGCACAACCCCTCACCACAACCCCGCTTGCATCTCTACTATGTTGCCCGGGTGGACACTGGACTCTTGGTGCTCTCAGTGTCTTGGTCGACGACCGCGAGGCTGCCACCTCTCACAAAGGCCGATATTGAGTAATGCATGAGTTATGCTGGGGAGGGTGTTTAGGCCCCTTCCATGCCTCGAGGCACAAACAAATATACATTTTATGATACACAATACAAAACACTCAAAAATACGATGTATGTGTGGTTTGCTCCAGAGAAGGCTGGGCTCCAAAAACTTACGTGAAGCAAAATTATACACACATGATCTGTTGAAACCCGTTGTATTTGAACTGAAAAACATTATACATGAACGAATGTGCTGAAGCAGGCCTGACCCTAAGGCCGGTCAGTAGCCTGCATACTGTTGAAAGACGTGTTGTTACACATAAACGTTTACGGAAAGATAAGCTATGGGTGCCGCGAGTAGACTGGAGTGGATTGCAATAACGGGGGTGAAAAATATGCAAAGGTTTCGGTGTTACAAGATGACTATTGCAGTGAAGTGGTTGAGACAAATGTTGAAGAACCCCGCAAAGTGAAACGCGTGCACATCCTACACCAGCCAAGCTCTTACTAAAGAGATAACGGCGACGAGCAGGAGAACAGACCTCTCGTTTGCGCCAAGTCTCTCGTGGTAAATTTGTTTGACATCAAAACATTGAAACTAACAAATATATTGTTGGTGGTGGAGTCATTGCTTGCTTAAGGCCATGCCTGGTAGTTTTGCAGTGATTTCGAAAATAATTTTTCCAAAATGAACTAATACCTCTATCACAAAATCGCTACATTGTTTTGTCACTAATACATCAAAGTTTCTATCTGAATTTTTCCGTTGCAATGAACACAATGGATTTTTAGATTCTTGCACCCAAATTATCACATATTTTAGCATGAAAATGA
>PNEQ01031324.1:0-27778 GCA_003012365.1 Medauroidea extradentata
TTTTGAAGGGACTTTACACCACAAACTTCTTAGCTGGGAAAACATCTTAAATGGGAAAACTGATTTTAAAACTTAAGTCGTTATTTTTGTAGGTGCAGTCTATATTAAATTTTATTTCGAAGTCGCAAGGACAATTTAATGTACAGTAAAATCCCTTATTTACACTTTTCAGGGGGACAGAGCGAACAAGTGTAAATAGTGGGAACGGTAAATCTCTTAAAACTCATTCAGCTTACCTTATTTAATGCTTTTGTTTTCATGTTTAAAAAACTCTCTTCAGGTAAAATCGAAGTGATAGTATCCATGCAACCAATGCATATACCATATTTTGTAACATTAAATTTGGTATATTTTAAGTTACTAATATTGGAATTAAATATACTGTTATGGGAAGATTCATGTACATGCACATGCCGTTTCAAGAGAACACCTTGAAATGTTAATAAGATATCTTATTTTTTTCACCGTTTGGTTAACACTGTTCAGCATTTTACAAATGTTCTGCAATGCTATCGCGAATTTAGACTGTTCCAGTACGCATTTGAAAAGGGTGGAAAGTTCTTTACTCAGGTCAACAAGTGTTTCCACGAATTCGTCACACTTCTCCATGATCATAAATTGTTTTATCGGTAATGCCTACTTTTTTTATTACATTTTTGCAGTTATACAACCATCTAAACACGCTGCACTAAAATGGAAATGGTTTTAAAACACATCTTTTCATAATGTAACATTTTCAAACACGTTTCACAAAGTTTAAGTTAGTTATCGTTTGCATAAACAAAGACAAACGAAGGCACGTAAAGAGATAAATGTTGCCAACGTAGGTACAGCGATCGATAGCGTTCTTATAATCGATAGTGCTAGCGGTGGCAATTCTCTTGCCGCCATCTTGAATTTATTGTGCCGTGAGCGCAAGCATTCACGGTCAATCTGCTACGGGTTTGCACGTGATCACCAATGGTGGATTGTATTTATTTCATGTTACGCGCATGCGTTGGCCATCCTGAGTGTACCTGCTCGCTGTCTGTGGAACGCTACATCTCACGTCAGTTATCTATGATGACGGTACAAAAACGTAAACAAATGCGGTATTTTTCTTGCAGTTGCAGTTTCCTTTCAGTTTGTTTACTAAAGAAAATCACGTACATTACTTTTATAAAAATTATGGTTTTTTTTACAAAAGTTGACCGTATTACGCGGGAAATCAGGCACGTGGCAAAACGTAATATGTGGGAAAATTAACCATGGCTCTTATGACAAAAGTGATGGGACGAAACGAACCAAACGACTCAGCTGGGAAAACTTATCTCGTGGGAACGTCTTAAGCGAGTTTTACTGTATTATATTGTTGAATTTTATCATCTAATGGTCATTACGTCAATCAAATATGTTGGCCTAATACAAATTTGAGCAGAAAAAATTACACAATTTCTTGAGAGAATAAAACCTATTTCTAGTGAAAAATAACATATACTTTTCCAGGTCCTTATCAATTACTTTATTTTTCCAGTTGTCAAACTTGATTGAATACAGTATAGTTTTTTTGTTATTTAGCTTTGTTATTAATAAGAATGTCAATGAAATTTTGAAAATTGGCTTCCATAAATTGTGTTGTTCTTTAATGACATTTGTTATTTCATCATTCTGCATAAACTTTTTTGCTTTATTTGGGTTTGCAGCGTTTCTCTTTAAAGCAGCTCAGAATTATGCCCGTGATTTCCTTAGTTGCCAATTTGTCATTCAGTCATACATGTTTGAATTTCTGCTTATTGAAGTTTTATATATGAAGCTTACGGGTTTTTATGTGGACATATTTTGGCTGTGTGTGTGTTTATAAATATATATATATATATAATTTTCTTGTTTTTCTCCTCAGACGGTGCTGCTGCAGAACTTGTACGTCAATCCACAGAACTCGGCGAAGTCTGCCGACGGCTCGCACTGTAAGTATTTATTACGCTAACTTAATGATTTTACAAAGTGTTCTCACCTATGTTCGTCAAAAGGGATCCAGAATGATATATCTTAACGAGCTTTATTGTAATTGACGCGCAGTATATTCTCTGTCACCAGTGGTTGCCAATGTCTCCGACGAAGAAATGCAAGAGCATTACGATAACTTCTTTGAGGATGTTTTTGTCGAGTGTGAGGATAAGGTATGGTACTGTACAGGTAAATGTTTGTGTGTGTATTTTCTGTTATTTTTCTGATGGGACAGTTTCTTACCTTGCTGATTGTTCCTTCCTCAGTATGGCGAGATCGAGGAGATGAACGTGTGTGATAACTTGGGCGACCACCTCGTTGGCAACGTATACATTAAGGTGAGTTATGAATTTAACATAAGTTTAGTATTTGCATAGACTGTAATCTCCCGAGATACGAAACCTGAGACTTACAAAAATTCAGTTACGAAAACTTAACTAGAAATAAAAAAGAATATAAATTGTTCACGTGGCCGCCGAGACAGCAGTGTGCATCTATATTTTGCGTTTTGTGCCACTGACCTCACGGTTCAAATATTACAGACAATTTTTTCTTACAATTGATATTTACATACATCGCTCATTTAAATTTCTCATGTGTTAAGCTGTTCATCTGGATTCAAGAAACAATTTATGAACTGTACCTTTGTGTGAACACAAACATTACATTGTGTTGCTGCTAATGAAAAAAACATTTTTTATACAGAACAGACTGCTTTCAGAAAATATAGAATGCATATTGTGAAGAAATTCACTTCTGCTCAAGTGTAAAGACGTGCCTTTTTTACTTATTCATTTGTAATTAATATATGTATAAAGTTTAGTAAAAAAAAAATTACAGTTCGTGGGGAATTTCATTCTGCCATTTTGTGCACTTCCGAACACAGCCAAGCACCCCGCCCGACTAACTATACGCTGTTCCGAAAAGTCACTATGTTATCACAGGATGAGTAAATGTCCACGTCAAGAGAAGTGCTTACATCTAAAAAGTGAACCTATTTCTTGCAAGTGTTCGACCTCAAGCTGGTTAATCTATGGTGATAAGGAAAACCTGGTAATGTAATTGAGAGTAACTTTAATCTTGTTACATTGCCAGTTTTGTTGTAAGCAGTTTTTTTACAAGTGGCATATTTTAATTTTAAAGCACCAGAAATATTTTTAAAATTATTACTGTATAAATGTTCCGGCCTATAAATATGTTAGTAGTACAACTCAAAAAGGAGGTAGTCAAATGTCCGACGAGAAGTGCAGAGTTGCCAACTACTACGGACTATTAGCATTTTATACAAATTGCGATGATTTACTACGGAAGTACTGATTTTGTTGATGAACTACGGATTTACATGTTATCTTTTGCCAGTTCAGGCATGTTCCATTGTGTATGCACGTATTTCTATCCTTGTGTGGATTGTATGGCGCTCTATTTCTTTTCCCACGCATCTGCACACCGACAGTGTTTTGTTTCTCTCGTTTTTAGCTTGCCCGAACAATATTTTAGTGATGGTAGTCGAGTTACAAACTAGTTTGTTTATATTTTGCTCGCTACATGTTGGAAGATGTTCGTATGCAGTAGAAAAATCGATCTCATACAACTGATTGTTTATATTACTTTGGGCGTGGCCGCAAACTTCAGACCTATTGATTAGTTGTTGATGTTGACTCATGCTGTTGAATTGAGTTGTGTATGGGTATGGAAAATGAAGCGTGTTTGTCAATACAAGTATCGTTCAGTGTATTCACAGTTGTGGTCATGTTTAAGTGCTTCAAATGTATCTCAACAACACGTGTTTTGTGAATTGTGTAAATGTGACTTAGTGTAAACACTGGGGCAACGATGCCGCTGTTAAATTTCCGGGGAAAAAAAAGTAGAGCATTTTCGAAGTTAGAAACTTCGACAGGGTGGCGAGCGACCGGGAAAAGTCAGGGAATTTAAGACGTCTGGAGAAGTCAGGAAAAAGTCAGGGAATTTAAGACGTCTGGAGAAGTCGAGGAATTTAAGACGTCTGGAGAAATCAGAGAAAATTCAGGAATTCTCTAAAAAAAAAACCCCGGAAATGTAAAATTTGGTAAACTAACATTTCCGCGAACACGTGTAATTTTCTTGGTACATATACTAATTTTATAGTTCCATAATATTTTTTCGTACTGATATTGTAGTTGTGTGAAAGAGTTGATTTGACGCGTGGGACCAGTTTTTCGTCTCAAATACGATTTTTTGGCGTTTTGTACCATAATTTTCAGTGGTTCCCGCCAGTGTTGCCAGACCAATAGTTTCCCTGACAATGTGTTGTGATGTTTTCAAGTTTCCACAGTGGTAAAAAATTTACTCTCTCGTGGTGTTTCTTGCATACTGTTTGCAAAATGACGTAAATTTTAATGAATTTTTAGTTAATAGTGTGGGTTTTAAACGGTTGTGGTCTTTTTTCCCCTAGAATTAGTGGTAGAAATTGAATTCGTGGACTTGGCAACATAGGATTATCAGTTCGCTTTTGTTCTTAACATGCGGCATGCTGATACGTTCATAATCGTTTTCGGTTGTTTGTTTACTTGACGTGGCACACAAATTTTTTCTATGGTTCGTGCGAGTATTAATATCTTCTCATCATGTCTGAAGTCGGTGGATTTACATTTAAATTGTATTTTATCTACCGTACCGTGTAATGGCGAAACACGCCTGAATTTTTTGGCTCATGCAGTGAAGAAGATGTGTTAAAAAGTTACGGCATGATGTAAACTCGTGTGTGTTTATGAAAATGATTAAGTATGCTAAAAATATCTAGAAATGTATGTACAATGTGTGTTTCCACATCGTAATTAATAGGGAAATCAGTCATGACAGGAAGAAAGAGACTATATTGGTTAACCGATCCTACTAATATTAAATGAATCGCGAAGATCCTGGTGATAACTCTGCAAGGTGCAATGTTAATTTTTCTTTAAGTAACATGAGCCGGCGATCTTTTATGAGCCTAATTGAAGGCAGAAAACCGTAAGAAGATGGAAGTTTATACTATATACCGTAATTACGCGCATAATTTGCGCCATCGCGTAATTTGCGCACCCTAACTTTTTGCCATAATTTAATGAATTTAAAAAAAATCCGCATAATTTGCGCGGCAGGTTTTTCGTGTGGCGGGAGATGAAATATGTGCGGCGCGCGCTCAGTGTAATTCAGTTCTGCTGCATTCTCGTCAAAACATGTGCGCTGTCACGCTAGACATACCAGGGGGCCGATTAAATATCACCACTTGCGTTTTGCACCGACGCAGCGCAACGCAAGGAAATCTGCTCTGCACCTGCACCTCGGGTCGTAGTTGGAATTAAATATACTCGAATACGCAAGGGGCGGAGCCTATTTTGGCTCGGCGCAACTGTCTCCCCTCTCAAATTTACACAAGCCAATGAGAAAATTCGTAACATCATTCTCACTGCCACATGAATGGCAAAAGCTGCCTGTACACCCACGTGCTTACATGCAGATATAGCTTCCAAGTAGCAGTGAACGTTTCTCGCGCTAAAAGTAATGTTTTGGTTAAGTTTTTTGTAACCTCAAATTTTGTAGCCTTCTCGTGATTAAACAAGGATGTAAGAAGTATAGGTTCATATCAAATTATGAAGGAAAATTGTTACAAAGTTTTCATTACAAGTGTATATGTCGTAGTTGTGTTTTGAAGTATGAAAGTAAATTTCCATAATGTTGTGGTTCTTGAGTAGTGGATGCGTGTGTTCATTTTTGTGTTCGTGAATAATAAAGTGCTTTATTTATGGAGAGCAGCATTTTTTTAACATAATTGGAACACGTCAGAGTGGTTTTCGTCTGTAACAAGCTTTTTTTTTACATACTTCATGTTGCTAACGGAAAATAAAGTGCCTAAAGTGATAGACGTGTGACGCGATTGGAGCAAAAACTAAATATACATTTTATATTTGTGCTGATATTAATTTGAGTAGCCTAGTTTAGAAATTCACGTAAGTTATTTTAACTTGTGTGGCATGGTATTTGTGAGTGTAGGCCTACTACCTAATGGGCTAGTCATGTGTCATTCGTCTTTCAGTGAGTCGTAAATCGTGATACGTTGATTAATTCTAAATACATAATTCATTGCTAATGTGTAGTGAATACGAGTGGCGTTCGTACAACTATACTGCAGTAAATTTAATTAGGTCTAGATTATTGTAAGTTCAATGTTCACCGAGATATGGTGTGATGTGTGTAGACAGAAATTCTCACGAAAGACTTAAAACTAAAATTATAGTCCTCCCGTTTTATGAAATAAAGAGAATCCCAACAGAATCACACTCTTAAATATTAAGCACGTATGTGGAAACATGTCGGCAAGAAAGATGTGATGTTGAAGAGAGGTAATGTCACTGTTCTAAGCAATTAGCCAAACATTTACTTGCAAAACATATTCGCTATTTATTTACATTATCATTCGCATAAAAGTTTTAAGCAAAAATTTTAACGGTACAAATAACCTCGTCACAAACGCAACTCTATTTTCTCGTCGTGTGCCACGGAAAAATACCCTTAAAATATGTTCCGGGGAAAGGATAAATCGTTGCCCAATTTTAATTGCTTCTTTAGTAAAAAACATTTCAGTTTCGTAACTATTAAAAGCTGAAATCGTGAAATGTGTACACGAAAACGTAAATAATTAAAGTTCATAGAACACTGGATACAAAGATATTCAACTTTTATGTTAATTCACTTTCACAATCCCGAAAATTGTCCAATGCGCATGCGCGAAGGGTGCAGATATACTTGCGTCGAGCCATTTGCTAGTCGCAGATTTTCAGGCACTTTGCGCCATCACGTGACCACTTGCACCTGCGTATTTGTATATTTAATACCAAAGCAACGCAGCGCAAGTGCAAAATTTGCGCTGCACCTCTCAAAAGCGATATTTAATCGCCCCCCTGGCAAGCGGACGAGGTAGTCACTGTAGATGTACTGGTTAGTCACTGCGCTGTTGCCAGCTCACTGCGCAGTACACAGGTGCCAGTTCTATGAGATGCGCTGCACTACAGCTTGACTAACCATCGAGTGGCGCCTGCGAGTGGAATTTTAACGTGGTTTACGCAATGTTAATGGCAAATTAAACCCTAAATAAATTACCGTATTTACCCAGGTAACACCCGCCCCCGTCTAAGACCCGCACCACACTATTTGAACATGCTCTCAAGGAAAAAAATTTTTTTTTACAATACTTAGTTCTAATTTAACTGCTATTTGCATAAAACTGTAATTAAATAAAATGAAACATGAATTAAATGAAAGATGTAGACATCTTATTATTTTATTAAGAATAAAATGATGCCCCACACGTAAATATTGCTCAGCTCCGACGATGTGTCACTGTCAGTAAATAACAATCAAACAATGGCGAGTAGGCGGCGATCTGAACTCTGTGTGTAGAAAGCAGTCTGTAACTATATAAAGAGCGCGCTGAGGACTATTAAGTTTTTTCCCACAACAATTAGTGCCAATCTAATTTCCCTTTGAATATTAACGTAATTATATTTAATTAAATATTAATTGAATTAAAAATGTAGAGCCCCACGTATCAAAATAATGGTGTGCCGAACCGGCAGCAAGATGAATGCTTCACTCCGCGGCATCGTATTCGTATACTGCACTCTGTCGGTTGCAGTCTGCAACTAAACAGCGCGCTGTACAGTGGCTCGTTCTGGCGGAACAACGAAACACTACTACTCCATCTAGTTGTCCGCACTTGCACACGCCACGCTGTGAGTGCCTAGATCCTCAGTCCTCACTCACCAGTCCGGCCGAGTCTGAAGAAGGATCTAGGCGCACGCTCGCCATTATCATTGTTCGCCCGGTTAAAACGTAAAATTCTGATGTTTATAGAATCAAACTTTACATCAGGCATAAAAGAATAATTAGCGTAATTTTACCAAATAAAATAACAAATGGAGGAGTGTAATAGAGAAGTGGTGTGGTTGTAATAAATCCTTTCAGGAATTTGCAAACTATGAAAAACCCAACTTTTTAGGAATTTCCCGTGTATGACCCGCACCCCGACTTTTCGATAAGTATTTTGCGAAAAAAGGTGCGGGTGGTACGTGGGTAAATATGGTAATTGGGCAAAATGCGAGTAAATACGGGGATGTTTCAGTTCTTTCCCGGTCATAAAATCACTCATAAAAAATTTTTGTTTTAAATTCGCGCATATTTTGCGCACCCCGATTTTTCAGTTAAAATTTTTGGATAAAAATTGCGCAAATTATGCGAGTAAATACGGTAGGTATGTGTATGTACTTTCTTCAAATCTGTACCATGTGAAACAACAATGTTTCCAGATTAGTGTCATAGCAAAGAAACTTCAGCTACAGCGAGATAAGATGGGTTTTTACATCACATTTGGTCTTGCATCGTATTTCATGAATGAAATGAGTTAATTGCTAGAGGGGAAGAAAGTTGTAGTTTGTTTCGACGAATCATTGAACAAAGTTCCTCAAAAACATTAAATGCACATTACAGTATGTTTTTGGGATTCAAAGAGTGATGGTGTAGTAATCAGGTATTACACGTCTGTTTTTAGACAATTTATTAAATGCTTTTAATTCTGCTATCTAGAGCTTTTCTCCATAACTTCACAACAGCATTTTAAGAGTGGAAGGTGAATTGACATAAGTGAAAATTGTTGTATTTTAATATTCCTAGGACTTTGTTGCTTTGTAAATAATGAAGATATTATAAAATCTCTGCATGGTGAAGTTATGTTGATTAGTAGTGTTCAGCTTTACAAAAAAAGATAAATACAGTAAAACCCTGTTAATACGTTTTTTGAAGGGTCTTTACACCACAAACTTCTTATTGTCCATACTGTATAAGAATTACATTATTTGACAGATCATTAAAAAGTAGGGCAATGTAAACAAAACATTACGTATCCTTCCACCACCACGTGCTTTCCAGCTGACAATCAAAACATGTCAACAGTAAAGGTATATTATGATTGCAATAACATTTAAAGTGTGTTGTGTTTTTCTCGATATTATTTTTTAGATCTCAGACAAATAATTTATTTTCAATACTAGAAGCACATTAATCTTATTAGGGTTAGGTGGGCAATGTTAATGGAATTATTTCAAATTACAGCAATGGATAGCCTACTCTACAGATATTAAGTTAGTACAATAATTTAAAATTTAACTTTTTCTTGTATATTTTTCTAAATTTGATCAAAATTGTAACATTTAACGGCGTTACCAGAAATAAACAAACATGTATGGGCAACTTATGTTTTCTACCTGACATCTAAAAAGATTAAATAATAGTAGCTTATTTGGTTACTGCAAATTGAAGTTGCAAGAGCTTATTACAGTGCAAGCAAACATATTTAAACTTTAATAATAATTAAAATAGGCTAATTCATGCAAGTATTATTACAATTATTTTTCGTGTTGCCTTTAATTTGGTTCTGTACTATCAGATCATAAAGCCGTATAGGCCTAGTTTAAGTTTCCAGTTGTAGACTATTAAACAAATGTACCTTTTGTGGTAGGCCTACCTTTGAAATATCAGTGTTAGCCTATTATAGTCATGTGACTATTGTAGTGTGACGCGTCCTGCGTCTGCTGTGTGTTTATGTATTGTTATTGTAGTCACTGTAGTGGGTGTTAAGGTTATGTGGCTTGGCGTGCTCCGGATAGCTCAGTTTAAGTTACTTTCAGGGTTAACCAACCATCGTGATTTCACCAATAACAACTCACTTATTCAGTCAACTGTTGATTTATTTTTACTTTAACTTTGACAGATGTTTGGATTCGGTAAGTTTCTTACAAAAGGCAGTCATTTACCAACCACAAATAAACCCGTCAGCTGTCCGGCGTTACCATGTCTGACCGTGAGTTAAACAAAAAACAAGGTAATGATGAAACACTTATTCGTACCAACTGCCCTACAACTAACGACCGCCTCGGGCCAGCGCCCGGCACCAATTGTCCCTCATGGCAACGGACATGGTAAGAAATAGCGCACCACGGCGGAGTGATACAACAGTATCCAAAATTTAACAAAACCAGCAAAATTACCCTTAAAACAGATCACAAAGGATTCCAAAATTTCCGTTTATAGGTTTTACATTGAAAGAAAATTCTTTATCCACACAAATATAATAATTAGGGACAAAAAGTGCGCAACAGCGGAACTACTTTCGCGGCGTAATACCCTAAGCAACCCCCTGTGATGGCTGACCTACGTGTGTCAATAACCTACGTCATGGAGAGAATTCCATGAAGCAAGTGATCAACCACAACGTCGGCGCCAGAAATCCTACAGCCTGGAGAAGCTTGCAACACCTGAAGTTACTCACTTCACCAGGGAAAATTTAATAATATGCTAAAATTGCCAAAACTCAAAAAATGGTCAGAATACAAGAAAAAGTTATAACATCAAAAATGATTAAAATTTTACTGTGGTCAATTTGAAACCAAACAAGCCAGGAAAATAAAGAAATGACTCTACTTTAAAATTCCTTGACTATTTTATATTTAAATTTCGAAAGGATGAATTTAAATTAATATGTCCCCAATTACTAAGTTATTGAATTCTGTTGTATCATACTGGACACCTGACTAACTCACCCTGAAAATGGCATATAGCCTGTTAAGAAGGATTTACATATAAATTTAAATAAGAAAATAAAAACACTTTATAAATATTTAAACAAGATGGGGAAGTGGCTGAACACTTCACAGTAGGCTATATAGGAAAAATTTGTGCTCTCACAACCTAAACGGAAATAATAAATTAATAAAAAGCGTAAGTAATAAACAAACATGGGTAGGCCTAATTGCCCAGATCAGGTTTAAATATTTTGTTGATTAATTAACACATGTCATCAAACCAGTACACTTTAATGACCGGGAAATATATAGACGTACGTTTTCTGGCCGTTTCTTTTGGTAATATGTAGGCCTAAATTTTTGCAGCTGACGGTAAGCACAGAATCTTATGTGGACTTTATATTAACCACTTACTTGCTTAAAACAAAAATAACACTGACATTTTCTTACAAAAAGAATTTATTGAGCCGGCGCCTTGAAAAAGTATGTTTACATAGAAGACTACAACAAGAACCGTAGGTGTTTACCCACAAATTCTGTTAAAATAAAAGTTAGGTAATATTTTTAAAATTTTATGTAGCACTTTTGTCTGGACGGATTACGTACTTCTTATTTAGCAAATGTTTTTGTAGACATGCCAGCTGAAGTTCCTGTCTTCCGAATCACGTCTTAATATCCAGTTGTCGTTAGCGATTACAAGCCGCGTATTTTAATCCCTGAATTGCAATATATTACAGTTACATACATGCACAAAATATGAAAATAACACCGTACAAGAATCTCAAACGAACACGAACACACAAGAAGCTCAACCTGAAACACTCGCAACGCAAATGGCCGCTCTTTGTTTTGGTTGCCGGACGTCGTAATATCCCATTGGCGATTACAGGCTGGGTTTTATAATCCACACATTACAATATATTACATATATGCACAGAATAATAAAGTTAACACATTATAAGAATCTCAAACATACGCGAACACGGTAACGTTTCACACTCGCAAATGGCCGTGCTTTGTTTTGTTTTGGTTACAGGTCGACTGATAATGGTGCGGTTGTTTGTAAATTTGTTATAAAATTGCGCGATTTGAATGTAATAAAATTGTTAACTGACTAATTCTGGATACGAAGCCGTGTTATTATATTACGTTTCCTCCAAAATGCGTACTTATTTTTCACGTATAATACACACTACTTTCAGCGTCGGCGATGGAAGGTACATAGCTGCCAACTCTTACGATTTTCCCGTACAATGTACAATTTTGCGCCCTATTGTACGGTTGTACGATTCATGTGAATTATTGTACGATTTTCAAGCTTTCCAATTTTTTCCCCGTTTGCTTAGTTCATAGAGAAATCTGGTACTGAAATCCCATAATCTGGTACAAAATACCATAATTTCGGTACGCTAATGTGAAATGTATATCTGACTTACAGTGTCGTATATAATAAAGAAAACTGTAATATTGTAGTTTCGGGAACTAGTGTGCTTTATTTATAGCCATTGTACTATATTGTTCATTACAGAGTACCGTATTATTCACGCATCGTACGAACGTATTCCGAACTTTGCCGAACACACCCGATCGATTGCAGTTGTCTCCTTTGCTAAAAATGGCTGTCGTGGCTCTTGCAAACAAAAGTCACGAGACTGTTTCAATTTGAAGTGGCATTCCAATTTACCGTTTCCATGTAGTAATTGCTCAAGAACATGCATAAAATCTTGTGAACTGAAAGAAACTATCGTTTAATTCTTATTTTTCCAGCAAATGTTGAAGCGCACGTCGTAGCTGCGCAGTGTTTGTAAACATTGTTTTTGACCAGGTTAAATGTATCATTTTGTTATTGTGACGAAGTATTTTAGTGCCGTTAATTGTATCGACGTCGCATATTTAATAGTCGTAAAACGTAGGAATACTGAAATTTTCATATCTGGGAAATACAACTTTGCAGTTTTTACAATGACATTTTTATACAATTGCCAAACCGTGCGGATGTAAAAACTGTTCTAAAATATGTATGTGGTATTGTATAAGAGATTAAATACTCTCATATCTGCACGTTCAACGAAGTACGATTTATTTCTTAAATCCACAGTATTTGCAGTGTCGGACAGTTGTGATTAGATGTGCCAAGTGTGATTAAATTGCCTAATTTGCACTCGTAAGAATTTTTCGTGCATTTATGGAACTGTGAAAGAGAATTTAAAAGCTGTATTACTAGAAATCGTAACGTAGGGGCCTATATATTGATGTATTAAAATCGGTAAAGTTTGTAAACTTTCAGAAACCAAAACTACCTCTACTAGGTTTATTTAGATTTGTATGAATATTTATGTTATGAGCAGTATTTATGATGGTGCAACAAAGTAAGTCTGAGTTACAATTCGTTCAGTAATTTCCCTGATAAGTTTGTTTTCTTTATAATTGCTCTAGGGAAACTATGCAATTTTAGCCATGAACACAGCATATGAATAGTAGTCAAAATGTTAGGTAATTTTATTAATTATTCAGCATATTCTAAATATATTTTGCATACAACATATTGACATGTTAACAGTGTAATATTTTATTTAAAAAATAGCCAAAGTGTTTTAGATCGATGGCATTTACATATACACAACACGTGAAATGCCGCGACTCGTTTACGCAAAATTTTACTCATTTTGAAAATTGTACTATTTCTGAATCCTTGAGGTTGGCAGCTATGAAGGTAACCGATTCGTTGATCAGGGCTGCCACTACTACTTCATCAGGTCATACGGTCACGTCCTGTTTTAAATGGTTGCCACGTGTCTGGCACGTGTTAAAAATATTGGTAGCATCGGCTGTCAAATCACGGAATTCTTACATGGGATAGACAATAGCTGGGAAAACATCTTAAATGGGAAAACTGATTTTAAAACTTAAGTTGTTATTGTTGTAGGTGCAGTCTGTATTAAATTTTATTTCGGAGTCGCAAGGATAATTTAATGTACAGTAAAATCCCTTATTTACACTTTTCAGGGGGACAGAGCGAACAAGTGTAAATAGTGGGAAGGGTAAATTAAGGGAAATCTCCTAAAACTCATTCAGCTTACCTTATTTAGTGCTTTTGTTTTCATATTTAAAATACTCGCTTCAGGTAAAATAGAAGTGATAGTATCCATGCAAACAATGCATTTATCATATTTTGTAACATAAAATTTTGTATAGTTTAAGTTACTAATATTGGAATTGAATACAGTCGAACCTCTAACTATCGTTTTTCAGGGGACTGACAGAAAAATTCAATAGATGCGGACATTCAATTGATATGGACTTGACATGTCAAGTTAAAAAAAATATTATGAATTTTAACTCATGTTGTGGATATTAATAAGCAATATTTGTTAGCCATCATTAAAAAGAAATCAATGAAAAAAGTAGATAGAAAAAGCAATTTTAATACAGCATAACTATAAAAACATAGACCAAACCCTTCAAATCATATTTAAAAATTTTCTAAACAGCGACAAGTAAAAATAAATAAAAATACCTTACCAAAAATAACTGCTGAACACACAATTGTGTTCTTTCTTCACATAAATACACTAAAAGAATCATTACATAAATCAATCAACACACTACTTCAAAATTAGCTTGCTAAAAACAATTACAGTATCTATGTCAAAGTATGTATTTCACTTCTTTTGAAAAAAGTCTTTGATTGTTGACTGCTTTGACCTAGCATTCTGGGATTTCAGGATCACGGCCTCCATCTTCATTACAGTATCTAGATCACCCTCATTAGTACAGTGAGCAAAAGAAAATGTCTTAAGAGTTTCAAGAGCAGTATGTGCATCAGAAAAGGTGTGGATCTTTTCTGGTGTGTCTGTAGAGGTATCCGCAGCTTCTTCATCACTGCTGTCGTGTTGTGTTGCTCCTGTGTCCTCGCAGAGTGCTTCGACACTTTGTATCCCACAGGTAGCCACTTGGTCGTCACAGCTGGCGTAAGTGTCAAAGCCAACTTGCTTGTTGTCTAATCTCTTGAAGTTAGCTTCGAAGTCGTCATCTACTTCATCTTCAACACTAGCTTCAACTTCCTTGGTCACCCCACATTTATAAAAGCAATTCTGGATTGTTGTGGGGGTAATCTGCTTCCACGATGCAGCCAAATAGTGGATGACCTGCAGGATGTTGAGTTTTAGCTCAACATTGTCACCTCTGGCATCAAGTAGGCCTACAACTTTCCTCACAAGCATCTTCCTATACTGGTTCTTGAAGCATTTGATGACTCCAGAGTCGAGGGGCTGACACACACTTGTGCAGTTAGGGGGATAAAAAAACACCTTCACGTTGCGCCGAAAAGATACATCTTTGGGATGTGTAGCACAGTTGTCCACGAATAGCAAGATCTTCCTACATCGAGTACCCATGGTACAATCCAAGGTAAGCAGGAATGATGTGAAAATCTCTGCAGTCATCCATGCTTTTCTGTTAGTATGGTACTTCACTGGCAAGTGTTTTATGTTTTTGAAGCATCGAGGCTTTTGGAATTTGCCTACGACCAGTGGTTGAAGCTTGTCCGATCCATCACTGTTGGTGCAAAGTAAAACACTTAATCTTTCCTTGGACATCTTACCCCCATGGCAAGCCTCACCTTTAACTGCCATGGTTCTGTCTGGCAGGTAGTTGTAGAAAAGGCCTGTCTCGTCAGCATTGTAAATGTCTTTCGGCTCGTAACCTTCTAGAATTTTTGGACGTTTACTTAACCAATCATTGGTGGTTTCAGTACACACTCCAGCACTTTCTCCACACACCTTCTTGAAAATAAGACCATGACGTTCCTTAAATCTTGCAGCCCAACCATTTGATGCACTGAAGTTGTCTACACCTAACCTCAAAGCAATTTGTTGCCCCTTTTCTTTTAAAATTGTGCCATCCACAGGAATATTGGAGGCCCTGGCTTGTTGATACCAAGCAAACAGCACATTTTCAAGTTTGCGTTTTTTGCTTGTTGGCCCATACTTGCTAACCTGCAAACGAATTTCTTCTTTTTTCGCCAAAATGGAGTTTAAAGTGGAACCTGGAAGACCTAGGCGTTTTGCAGCATCCACTTATTTTTCACCCACATTTTTCTCAACTTCTTTAATTATCCGTAATCTTTCAAGAGTTCTCACTTCCCTTTTTGCACAACTCTTACATGCCATTTCAATTAACGAAAATTAATGTAAATCCACGACCACGTGTTGGCTAACCAATGTACTATAAATGTAAATATTACCGAACCGGAACTAGTTTCATAGGTTAAGACACATTGAAAAGCAACTTTAACGTAACATTTTATACACGCGAAGTTTATTTAAAAGTGTCGCAACACTGTTACGTGAATCAATATCGGAAACAAATATGGCGCTACCGTCGCTTTTGAGTGTGTTTAACTCGTTTAGCTCACACTCTATGGCTTTCGTAGGATGTGGCAGTTGGGAAAACACGTTGTTTACATTCCACAATTGAAGTAGCCATAACGGTTACCGGCTGAGTTTCATTGCATTTTATACATCTCTCATCAGCGTTTACTCGAATTCTTAATGTTTAAACAATAGTTGTATGTAATTTACAATGGCGGGGAACTCTTATTTGTACGATAGATACGGGAAAAACGATAATTGGAAATTCGACACATACGGACATTGTTATCATTGGTTATAATAGGAATTACGTCGGGACTATTAAAAAATTACGATACATGCGGGAAAACGATACATGCGAGTACGATAGATAGAGGTTCGACTGTATATTGTTTTGGGAAGATTCATGGTACGTGCACATGCCATTTCAAGAAAACACCAGGAAATGTTAGAGATCTTGTTTTTTTTTTTTTTTTTTTCCATTTGGTTAACACTGTTCAGCATTTTACAAATATTCTGCAATGCTATCGCAAATTTAAGACAGTTACAGTACGCATTTGAAAGGGGTGGAAAGTTCTTTACTCTAACAAATGTTTCCACGAACTCGTCACACTTCTCCATGATCATCAATTGTTTTATCGATAAAGCCTTTTTTATTATTATATTACCGTTATACAACCATCTAAACACGCTGTACTAAAATGGAAATGACTTTAAAACACGTCTTTTCATAATGTAACATTTTCAAAAACGTTTTGCTAAGTTTAGGTTATTTATCGTTTACGTAAACAAGGATAAACAAACGCAGTATGCACATAAAGAGATCAATGTTGCCAACTCAGGTACAGCGATCGATAGCGTTCCATAAAATCAATAGTGCTAGCGGCAGCAATACTCTTGCCGCCATCTTGAATTTATTGTGCCGTGAGCGCAAGCATTACACGCTATCACTGTCAATCTGCTACGGGTTTGCATGTGATCACCAATGGCGGATTGTATTTATTCGTGTTACGCGCATGCGTTGGCCATCCTGAGTTGCTGTCTGTGGAACACTACATCTCACGTCGGTTATCTATGATTACAGTACAAAAACGTAAACAAATATGGTATTTTTCTTGCAATTGCAGTTTCATTTCAGTTTGTTTATTAAATAAAATCGCGTGCATTACTTTTTAAAAAATTACTTTTTTTTTAAATACAAAAGTTGACCGTATTACGTGGGAAATCAGGCACGTGGCAAAACGTAATGTAGTGCATAGCTGCCAACTCTTACGATTTTCCCGTACAATGTACGATTTTGCACCCTATTGTACGGTTGTACGATTCATGTGAATTCCTGTACGATTTTCAAGCTGTCCAATTTTTTCCCGTTTGCTTAGTTCATAAAGAAATCTGGTACTGAAATCGCATAATTTCGGCACTGTAATGTGGTATGTATATCTGACTTACAGTATGGTATTGGTATATAATAAAGAAAACTGTAATATTGTAGTTTCGGGAACTAGCGTGCTTTATTTATAGCCATTGTACTATATTCTTCACTACAGAGTACCGTATTATTCACGCATCGTACGAACGTATCCCGAACTTTGCCGAACACACCCGATCGATTGCAGTTGTCTTCTTTGCTAAAAATGGCTGTCGTGACTCGTGCAAACAAAAGTTACGTGACTTTCAATTTTAAGTGGCTTTCCAATTTACCGTTTCCGTGTAGTAATTGCTCAAGAACATGCATAAAATCTTGTGAACTGAAAGAAACTATCGTTTAATTCTTATTTTTCCATCAAATGTTGAAGCGCACGTCGTAGTTGCGTAGTGTTTGAAAACAGGGTTTTTGAACAGGTTAAATGTATAATTTTGTTGTTGTGACGGCGTATTTTAGTGCCGGTAATTGTATCGAGGTCGCATATTTAATAGTCGTAAAACGTAGGAATACTGAAATTTTCATATCTGGGAAATACAACTTTGCAGTTTTTACAATGACATTTTTATACAATTGCCAAACCGTGCGGATGTAAAAACTGTTCTAAAATATGTATGTGGTATTGTATAAGAGATTAAATACTCTCATATCTGCACGTTCAACGAAGTACGATTTATTTCTTAAATCCACAGTATTTGCAGTGTCGGACAGTTATGATTAGATGTGCCAAGTGTGATTAAATTGCCTAATTTGCACTCGTAAGAATTTTTCGTGCATTTATGGAACTGTGAAAGAGAATTTAAAAGCTGTATTACTAGAAATCGTAACGTAGGGACCTATCTATTGATGTATTAAATTCGGTAAAGTTTATAAACTTACAGAAACTAAAACTCCCTCTACTAGGTTTATTTAGATTTGTATGAATATTTATATTATGAGCGATGGCATTTACATATACACAACACGTGAAATGCCGCAACTCGTTTACGCAAAATTTTACTCATTTTGAAAATTGTACTATTTCTGAATCCTTGAGGTTGGCAGCTATGGTAGTGCTACCTTCTTTACATCGGGCGCACACACACACAACAGTAGAGATGGGAGACTAGTTCACAGGGCATATTAATCGTGGGTTCGAAGCACGAGTTATAAATAAGAAGTGCGGTGAGTAGGTGATGAGATGGTTTATTTAAGGTACTACTTCTTTGAACAACAGTTACAATTATGGTCAGCGGACCACGCGGCGGCTGCAAAATTACATCAGTCTTTATCTTAACCATCCATCATCACATGACCTGAAAGTTGCCTTATTCAGTTCGTGACGAGAACCCGAAACAGCATTCACTGCAATTTTGGGGTTGGCGGGGCTAACAGACACCTAGCTGTGTCCGGAATGTGCCACGTGGCAGATAAACTTAGCTTACGTCCTCGCTGTTTACTGCCGTAACTTGCCTGCACACATATCACGATAGTGCGAAAATATACGTCACACGGAAAGAGCGGTAAGAATAGATGGTTAAAATCCCGATTTGCTAACGCACCAGGCACTGCCCTTGTCACACGGCCATCTTACGCTCCGAGATGCCTGGCACCCTCGCTCCACGCCGGCAGGTACAAGACAAAAGAAAAATCCCGCAAGAACATCGCTATGTGGCGGCAACTTCGGCCGCACTCGGCCTGCTTCGGCTACCCTCGTCACTCCCCGGTCATTTACACAGAACATTTTCAATATCTTATTTAAGGCAAATAACTGTTAAAAACATTTTATAAATTTCCACAAATATCTTATGTTTATTTAAAACCTACCACGTGGTCGAAAAATACTACCAGAGGTAACATAAACATAAGACTTAATTACCTAAACACAATAACACATGAACTTAAATTACATCCACTAGCATAGGACAGTCTTGTAGGGTAGCCGGGCAACTGTTTCTTCCAGAAAAATAAATATTATTTAAATAACTTCCTTGAATTGCACATAAAAAGAAATCAATGGTGGACTTTGCATTAGTACTCAGGCACTTACCAGCAAACCAATATATCCCGGTATTTATTAAAGACTGGAAAACAACATACTTTAAGCCATAAATCTAAAAGGAAACCTGCTGGTAAGGTCAGGCACTTCACAGTAATATGTGGGAAAATTAACCATGGCTCTTATGACAAAAGTGATGGGACCAAACGAACCAAATGACAGCTGGGAAAACGTATCTCGTGGGAACGTCTTAACCGAGTTTTACTGTATTATCACTACTCATAGTGTACTGGCCAAACTATTAATGTTAGATATACAGTAGTTTATTATGAAAAATGTTTCTACAGACATAAGTAGTCCTACGTATATTTTTTTGTTAGGTTAGGTTTGGGTTAAGTCATGTTAGGTTATGTTAGTTTAAGTTAAATTAGGTTACAAACATAAAATTTGATTCCGTAACCTAAATTAGGCAACCTAACAAAACATTTTACGTAAGGCTTTTAGAGCATAAAAATTTTTTTACCAGACCTAACAACCTAACAAAACATTTTTTACGTTGCACTACTTATAACGACCCTAAAACAGTTTTCATAAATAACATATATCATGTCTAAAATCAATAGTTTAGTTGGTACACTATGAGTAGCGATTCTTAATATTTACCCAGAAAAAATTTTGTCGCAATTATACAACCTGGTTAATCTTATTGATATTTTGTTGGTCAGGGAAATAAGAGCAACTAACCTGGAAAAGTCAGGGAATTTTTTTTTAAAGGTTTTGCTAACCACCCTATTCGAGGGAAAATATATAAATAAGTGATATTGTAGATCCAACAACAAATGCCGTAGTTACCCACGAACAGGTAACGCGATTGTGTATACAGGTGTAAAGGTCTGGCTACAATCCCTGTAAAAATAACTGTAAGAATTGAGCACACACTTTTGAACGGTGTGTACTATAACATGCTGCCTAGATGCCGTAAGACTCTCAGAAGGATAGAAAGCTGTCAATTTCTTACGGTGTGTTTACAGTTATTTCTATACTGCTAATTTGCTGCCATTGTAGCACGTTCCCTACAGAAAACTACTGAAGACTACAGATTTTTCGAATAATTACTACTGACAGCTTTGGTAAATGGTTGGCACCTCGGGAAGTGTGTTCAAAGTTCCTTACGTACCTAACTTATAGTTCAACTTAAGAAAAGTTTGAATTATGAGATGAACTTCAGAACTTAACCCTTTCGTAACTCTAAGAGTACTGTATAGGTGGTGAGCGATAAAGTGAGCATTTTTGAAGTTTATATTCTCTATAATAATTACTAAAAAATATTATTTATTGTGAACTTATCAGTTAACTTTCAAGTACGCAACAGTTACCTAGTGCTTTGTTTTTGTACAAGTGGCAAGATGAAATGGGAGATCCCTAAAAATAAACTTAACAAGTAACCAATGACTTCGTCCGGCACGATTCCAACATAGGAAAATCTAAACTGACCCCGCCAGGAACTAAACCTAGATTGTCTTTGTTGGAAACTATTGATCTGATTACTTGCTGCCACTGCCTTTAATCTTAACTGTGATATGTCTGTAACGTGCAGAGGTAAACTTGATTAGCACTTACTTTAGCATCAATGGTGGCAATATTTACAACAAAAGCACACGGAAGTATACATTATGTAATTGAGAACGTTTGCAAAAATTAAATTGTGAAATACAGAATGAGGAGATGCAATGGTAACATATTGGACTTTCATTTAGGAGGACTCGAGCTTGATCTCCGCTCTGGCCATCTGATTTTGGTTTTCCATGGTTTCCCTAAATTTCTTCAGTCAAATGCTGGGATGGTTACTTTAAAAGCCATAGCCAACTACTCTCCCAGCTGTTGTTATACCTACTTGTGTGTCACCATCTCTAATGACATTGAGCCACTGTGGTCGTTTGGAAAGGCCCCTGCCTCCCACCAAGGTGATCCGGATTCGATTACCGGTGGGGTCGGCCTCTGGATTTTCGCATGTGGAAATCATGCAGGGCGATTTTTCTCAGGGATTTCCCATTTTCCTCGCCCTTTCAATCCGGTACCACTCCATACACTCCTCATGTCACCCCTCACCAGCGCTGAAGAGCTAGATGTTAAGTGCTGACAAAATTCTCTTATTCTCACTCTTTCTAGTGACATTGCTGTTGGCAAGAAGTAAAGCCTACTTACTGTATCTTAAATTGTGAAACATTTCATAGGATGAATTGGATATGAACTGCATGAGTTTCACACAGATAGTCAGGGAATTTATTGTTAATAGTCGGGGAAAACCTGGAAAAGTCAGGGAATTTCATTTCTAGTTTTCTGTGGCCACCATGTCATTCCAACCTTAACCTAAAACTTCCTTAAACGAGCACGCTATTCATTAACGGCAAACATTAGTACCGGACAAAGTTAAAAGAAAAGAAACTAGACAACAAGTTTTGAATTGAAAAAAATACTATGCTGCCATCAATCAACAATATTTGTAAAATGGTTAAAAAGAATTTCAAAACGTGAAAAAAGAAAAGCCAGAATCAAATTAAAGTATCCCGTGAACTACACATCATGCTGATCCGTTAACTATGTTCTAGGATTACTCGCGCCATGGACTCACCTTGTCCAAAAGCACGAGCAAGCCCCCGCGTCCTATCACACCGCCGACTGGATCTCCACTCCTCTAAAAATCCGTCGCTACATCACCACTACTACTTCCTTAGTCACTAAACTACAAAAAAAAATAATAAGGAAAACTTAACGGCACTTATCTATCCCATGTTGCTTGACGTCAGCAGCTGTCCTCAGCTATGTACGTCCCAATCCCGTCGTTCTCAATCGCCAGCCATGACCGCCGTTTCTTACACAACTCCCCTCTCCACAGTTCTCTGTCTGCATGTGGCCTTCCACCGATCACGTGATTCACGCGTGACCTCTTCCCCTCTCTCTCCTCTCGCCCTGCCTAGCCCGCCGCTAAGCGCACTTCCCCTGTCCCTCTGTTCTGTCTCTCCCTCTCCTATTTTTAGTTCTCTTTCTCCTCCCATCTACCGTTTCTTCACGCGTGCCTGCCATGTGCTGCCTAGCCTTGCTCCTACATCAACACGAAAAAAAATAGTCATGCCCTACCACACGTCAGCCCAAAACATGCCCCAGCAATATTAACGTCGCCAACAGAACAAAGCCAGACATTGACGTTGCCGTGACCGTTCACCGGCCGACGCTGAGACAGGCCTGTCTCGCCAAACAAACCACAAAAAAAAACAGAATTAACTCGCAGTGTCACGTCCAGCAAAGCTACCGCGCGACTGCAAGCTAAGTTCCGGCCGCGCTCACGACTTTTCCAACGAAACTTCCAATCTAAGTTCCTATCATGACAAAAAAATGCAAGAAAAAAATTTTTAAATAATTAATTAGAACTCAAAAATGTTGGCTTAACAATATCGGTATTGGCTTAACACTAACATAGTTATATACTAAGCGTAGACTTTCCTTGTTTGCATGGTTCATCTCGGTTCAGAAGTTTTTTTTTAAAACTAGTTGCTACTATATGGTTTGGTTCTCTAAATGAACATTCTTAATTCTTCAGTCATAGCGTGCAGGTATTGCAACTACGCTAGATCCTCGATTTTATGAATACCGACGTTCTGTTTGGCATTCATAAAATCGCTACCTTTGTAAAATCTATTGAGTCCAATTTTGCCCTCACCCTTTAACCAAATTTTAAAATTGCATTTTGTCTGCTAAGTGTATCTAATGGGATCCCAATTTTTGTACCGTTTTGCGGGAAAGTAAGACAAGCTATCTTTGAAATACAAATTTCAGATTAAAAGGGTACCCCTGAATGGTAAATATGACAGAACCAATGTCCTGGAGAAGAAAAAAAAGCACAGGGTGTCTTCTCGCGAATACATAGTCTGACATCCGTATTGTTTCAAACAAAAAATGGCATATAAGAATTTAAGTTTTAATTTATATAAATAAACAGATGTCTTCTGATTAAAATCACACCTACAGACATTCAATAAGACCGATCCATGTCACGAAAGAAGTGAAACACCAAGCACGGATACCTTCTCGTGATCATGTAGACTTGATGTTCAAAGCATTTTGTGGAAAAATAAACCTAAAACTCTAATCAAAAGAAACCAAAATTATTGACGAGTGCAACATTTTTTTCAGAGGCTACGAGGCTGGTATACTATTCTTTGTAACACCATAAAATTAATAAAAAAGCAAGTAAGGTTTGAAGACAAGCCTTTGTGCTGTACTGTGTCGGTACTTGTGCCCTTTTAACGATGGCACACCCAGATATTGTGTGAGCGCGGCAAGAGTTGAGTTAATATATAAAAACAGCGCAGTCAACTACTCCAAACTTAGTCACTTATGCTTTTCTTACCCGTTGCCCAGTCATATTTACTTTCCAGAAGCTGGTCATGCTGATGTGCAGTGCTGATAACGTGTTCCTTTATATTTTCTCTTGTCTTCACTTCGCTTGCAGTCACACACACACACTCACTCCTCACCCCTCACCCCCTCGCCATAGGCAACACACTAAGCAAAGGGAAATGTGCGTCAATTCACCTGCATCACTGAGAAATTCCATATAGCCTCGAGGAGATTGCAACACAAGATCTTTCTCACTTCACCAGGATAATTGAATAATTTACTAACAACTGCCAAAACTTGAAAGACGTGCTTACCATATATGCTTGTGTATAGTGCACACCACAAAATTTGCAACAACTTCCAGAGGAAAAAATTTTCAGTGCCTTGCTAGCATGTAAAAAAATCAGGGTCCGACACGAAGCAGCACGAGGGAGGCATCAATGGTAGAGTCAAGAGGGGAGGGAGAAAGGGAAACGTAGCTGGCGGCAAAGAAGAGAGATGGGGAAAGATAACATTCACATTGGTTAGACACAAACTGAGAAGGTGGAGGTGATACATTGTGCTGTAACTGTCTTATTTGCGAAGGGTAGACTTTTGCTTTATTATAAAGTAGGGGTAGACAATGTAACGTGTGTAGTGCTCACAGGCCGAATGTTGTTCTTCTATTTGCACAGTTACATTTTTCAACAGCTTATTATTTTTTCTTTGCGATTTTTTTGATGGTTCCGAGAGTATATTAAAAAAATCGCTACCTTCGTAAAATTCAGGGTTTTTAATATCGGGTTCTAGTGTACTTCATTATTTTTAATATCCTAGTATGTGTGTTTCATTAAGCACCAGTTTTACACTATCTGTTTAAAGTATTAGGTAGTTTTCTGACCATATGATAAATACAAAAGTTTTAACAACTGGTTAATACCATGCAGTTTCTGAAACTGCATCTCCTATTTAAAAATGTTACGATTAGCTAATTGCTGGTAAAGCTAATTTGGCAACCAGGCAGTGGCATTTCAGTTTGTGAATGGGGGTTGATGGATCAGCGTATGCTGCTCACTCACTAGTCGCTTCTTGCAACACCAGTGAAGCTGTGCGTACGGAGTGCATTGTGCACAATAATGCAAAAGTGATCCATAGTGTTAATTCTATTATGTACGCTGTTTTTAATGCAACTGAAACTAGATGTTTGTTACAGCTGATAGCTAACAGAAAAATGTTTTATAATGAATTACATATTTTGTCAAAACATACCATGAATAGTAATCTTTACAAATTGTATAGATTCTGGTGCAAATATAAAAAAAGGGGGTTGAAACTGATCTGTGAAAGAGGTTCCCTGAAATTATGGGTAATCTTAGAGATCACAGCTGCAGTACTTCTGAGGACAGTTACGGTATTATATGTATCTATTAAATGCAAGGCTGTATACTACGTTGTAAGGCTAAGTGGGCTTTACGTCTCTTTAACAGCAAGGTCATTAGAAATTGTCAGGGTTGCTACAGGTCTGGAAAACCTGGGAAAGTCTGGGAAATTGCTTCTGGTGACTGGAAATTCAAAATTGTAAAACAAATAAAGCTTAGCAGTAGGAATTTGCTGGCTTTTGCAGTCATTGTCTAGCTGACTAGCTTGACTTTTGGGCTGGAGTCGCATCTTCATAGCTGCAGGCTTAGCGATTAACTTCTGGACAATTGCACAACCATTCACTGTACGGAAATGTTAGCTTAGCAATTCATTTTAAAAATAGTTCAAGTTACTTGTATCTTATTATAGTTCTCTGCATTATGATAACTGAGTAAGTCGGAACACAAGTACCGTAACTGTCTATAGTACATTTATAAATTTTTTTCAAAACAGTCAATCAAAATTAATTAATTTAAACATTTTCGTGATTTTTAATTTCACAAGAAAGACTGCAAATTCATTATTTTTGCCTGGAAAACCTTGAAATTTGATCTAGAAATTCTGTAGCAACCCTGATTGTGGGACATAATTTGACAATGAAAAACTGGGACAGGAACTGGCTATTTCCTTTGTTCAGAACCATCCCGGCATTTGCCTGGAATAATATAGGGAAACAGACATCAGGATAGCCGAAGCCAAGTACAGTCAAACCTCTTTAATACAAACCTGAAGAGACCAAAATTTTGGCTGTTTGTATTAACTAAAACCTTAAAAAGTTTCTAAAATTTTCATCACTCTGTTTATCACCACAAATCAAATAGCCTTTTCACCACAATTAACATTTCATTTTACTTGAGAACTTGATATTACATGGCTTAATGCATAAACAAAATTTTTATTTAACATTAGAGTAATTATTTAATTTCTTGTCATATATTCCAAGGGGAATAAAAACCGCTTTGTATTAATGAGAACTTTGTGTTAACAGGGTTTGTATTAACCAGTGTCCTATTGACTGTTATTCCTATGTAACGTTTTGCTACATTGTTAAGATCCATTCATATTTCGCAGTAAAATTCTCTTACAAATTCAACACATTGTTATTTGAAACTGAAATAATCTTTTCCACTACCAAAATTTCAAACAAACCAATTATAAAATGCAGTATATACTATCACAAGGCAGTTTCATAATGGGATGCTTAAGCATTCTGTTCTGAAACTAAGATATTTTGCAGAATGCTGGAAATTTAGCATAAATTTTTTCAAAGGTCTCAGATTGATTTTTCTGTGCTTGTATTTCTTGGCAGCAATTGGAAAAAAGGCTAAAACACCTTCATGAATAATTTTGTTGACATATTGTGTGTTAGAAACTTGAAAGATTGAAAATATATTCCTTGGGGTGGGGGATGGTTTTCACGCCAACAGTTCCGGCGAGAAGAAGATGCTGAAAAGGCAGTTGCTGATCTGAACAATCGCTGGTTCGGTGGCCGCCCTGTCTACGCAGAGCTCAGCCCTGTTACGGACTTCCGTGAAGCATGTTGCCGGCAGTACGAGATGGGGTGAGTAAAGTATTGTTTTCACCTAGGTATATTTGTGTGTTGTAAAGCACTGATATAATTTTGCTTAAATATTTAGTACAAGTTAGTAACATCACTTAGGATTATTTGATAAAGAGTTAATGGGGTGTGTGTGTAGAAAGTGAAGAGATTCTGGCCAGCAGTTAACATTGAGGTCTTTAGCGCTGGTGAGCTGTGGCATGATCATAGCTGCCAACTGTTACGATTTTCCCGTACAATGTAAGATTTTACGCCCTATTGTACGGTTGTACGATTCATGTGAATTATTGTACGATTTTCAAGCTTTCCAATTTTTTTCCCGTTTGTTTAGTTCATAAAGAAAACTGGTACTGAAATCCCATAATTTCGGTACGGTAATGTGGTATGTGTATCTGACTTACAGTGTCGTATATAATAAAGAAAACTGTAATATTGTAGTTTCGGGAACTAGGGTGCTTTATTTATAGCCATTGTACTATATTGTTCACTACAGAGTACCGTATTATTCACGCATCATACGAACGTATCCCGAACTTTGCAGAACACACCCGATCGATTGCAGTTGTCTTTTTGCTAAAAATGGCTGTCGTGACTTGTGCAAACAAAATTCACGAGACTGTTTCAATCTGAAGTGGCATTCCAGTTTACCGTTTCCGTGTAGTAATTGCTCAAGAACATGCATAAAATCTTGTGAACTGAAGGAAACTATCGTTTAATTCTTATTTTTCCAGCAAATGTTGAAGCGCACGTCGTAGTTGCGTAGTGTTTGTAAACATGGTTTTTGACCAGGTTAAATATATAACTTTGTTGTTGTGACGGCGTATTTTAGTGCCGGTAATTGTATCGACGTCACATATTTAATAGTCGTAAAACGTAGTGTGACGTGCACTGGCACGTAGCACTTACTTGGCCTCTTATCATACAGTAATTTCAATTTTTTTTGTCTTAATTGATGTTTTCTTTTCTTTGTTGTTAATAACAAATTAAGTAGGCCAAATTAACCAGGTATAAGGATGTATACGGCGGGATCCAACATATTAATTGGGGATGCGAGTAGAGAAATGTGCATTA